>MU224875.1:2893264-2914106 GCA_018584345.1 Thuja plicata | reverse complement strand
AGGGAAAGTTGGTTGGTTGTCTCAAAGATATTAGGAATTAAATAACTCCATCATTTAATTAAATTAGCCATGGAAGGGTGATTGGGTTGGATTTGATCATTTTGATTTGAACTATACAATTGAAAAATCAATTGCATAATTTGATTAATCCCTTTAGGCTTGAATTTAATTATTTGATCTTTTTAATTTGATTTGAATTTTGTCCATTTGATTTGCATTGAGATGAAATTTTAAGGCATTTGGCTGAGATTTATAGCTTGGAATGTTTGAGAATACACCTGGTCAATTTTAGGTGTCTACAATTATGTCTGCAGAATTACACTCGGTTATGTCTTTAACCAGTTTGATCAATCATGCTTGAATTCACATGTATGCTTCAACATCTGTCATCACAATTCACAAATGAATCTCTTGTCTCTTAAATAGACATCATGTATCATTTAATTTTCATCCTTAAAATCTTGTCGCTTAATCTCCATCGTTCATTTTCTCACTTGATTCAACTTTGACAGTTGTGTTAAAAATACATTTCAATCTCCGTCCTCTGATCTCCATTGAATTTTAATAACTATTTGATCAAATAAAAAACTTTATCTTTTACCTCAAAATCATCAATTTCCAGCTAAGCATCCAAGTCGTCCTTGGTTATAATTAAATTTATTAAATTCAATAGTTGTGTCGGCAAAGCCTTGCTCAGTTAATACTGTCACTAGGTATACACTACATTTTACTCAGTGTTCTCAATCACTCGGTGTATACAGAACTCTTCAATTACCAACCACAAAAGTTATCAAAGAGAATTATTCAATTGTGTATTAGCATTTATGTATACACAAATGTAGTGATGTTACACAAATTTCTATACCTAAACTGAGCATAGTAAGTGTATGCCAAGCTCTCTCGGGCATTGAAGAAGGCTAAGTGGGTTTTCAGAAACAAGATGAATAAAAAAGGTGAAGTTTCTAGAAACAAAGAAAGATTAGTGTGTAAAGGATATGCTCAAGAAGAGGATATTGATTATGGAGAAACTTTTTCTCCTATTGCAATACTTGAAGGAGTCATAACTCTTCTAGCATATGCATCACACAAAGGATTCAAGGTCTACCAAATGGATGTAAAATCTGCATTCTTGAATGGAATTCTGGAAGAGGAAGTCTATATTGAGCAACCTGAAGGTTTGTTGGTCCTAAAAACAGAAATATGGTTTGCAAATTTTACAAATCCTTGTATGGACTAAAGCAAGCTCCTAGAGCCTAGTATGAAATATTGCATGGTTACCTAGTAAGTATAGGATTTCAGAGAACTAATGACAATATTAGCTTGTACATCAAATAAGGACCTCAGAACAAGATACTATTAGCAGAGATATTTGTTGATGATAGACTATTCATGGGACATGATGATTTATGAAAATCATTCTACGAAGCTATGAGTAAGGAATTTAAGATGTCTATGCTCAAGGATAAATCAAATTCTTTGTTGGTTTACAAGTTCATCAGATGAAGGATGGTATCTACATTACTCAGTCTAAATATATCAAAGAGATACTGAAGAAATTTAGAATGGAAGATTCCAAACCAGTTGGGACACCTATGTCTACTAGACATAAGTTGTCTAAGGATGATGACTCAAATGAGATAAATCAGACTACCTATAGATCCATGATTGGCAAACTTCAATATGTTGTTCACACTAGACCTGATATTTCATTAGCAGTTGGTATTGTTGCAAGGTTTTTAGCTAATCCTAGAGAGAATCATTTGATGGCTACCAAAAGGATTCTGAGATATCTTAAGGGTACTGAAGATTATGGATTATGGTATAAGAAAGGAGGAAAAATTGATTTGAAGACTTTTACTGATGATGATTGGGAAGGGAGTGTTGATGACAGAAAGAGAACGAGTGGTGGAGTGTTATTTCTTGGAAATAAGTTAGTCTCTTCGACCAACAAGAAACAAAATTGCATTTCTCAGTCTACAACAGAGGCAGAGTATGTTGCTGCAGTAGTAGATTGTTCAAATATCATATGGTTCAAACAATTTTTGTTAGGTATGAAGGAGGAAATCAAAGAATATTTTATTATCTACTATGACAACACCAATGCAATTAACATTTTAAAGAACCCTGTGATGCATACTAAGACTAAGCATATTGCAATAAAGTATCATTTCTTGAGGGAATTGTTTTAGGATAAGGAAGTAAGGTTGGAATATGTGAATACTAAAGAAAAAAATTTAGACATATTCACAAAACCTTTACCTAAGGATGCATTCTTTTATCTTAGAGGAAAGCTAGGCATGATTCCCCTAACTGGGGCTCACTAATGGACAAATTAGTGATGCATCAACCGAGCTACAGAAAAGATCTAACATGTTGATGGAGATTATCAGAGCTTATTGCATATGAATCAATACATTGGGTACACTAAAATTTAATTGGATAGATTCTTTTGCATTTGGATGTCAAAGAGGGAGAGATTATTGATGTCATGCCAAAGAAATTATTAAGGGAAAGATTATTGATGATAGAAGGAGAATTTTTTATCAGAAATAGAGATTGATGTAAGAGGGATAAATCTATATTTAAGTGATTGTGAAGACAGAGGGAGTTTTTTGGATGAGAATCAGAATGAAGCTAAGGAAATTAATAAAATTTTATCCTTGTTCCAGTTACTCTATAATTCTTTGTATTATGACATGTTGTATTTCCATCAATGCCAAAGAGGGAGATTGTTGAAGACAATTATTCAATTGTGTATTGTCATTGATGTATACACAAATGTAGTAATGTTACACAAATGTCTATACCTAAATTGAGCATAGTCAGTGTATGTCAAGCTCTCTCAGGAATTGAAGAAGGCCAAGTGATTTTAAGTTCTAACCGAGTTCACTCGGGCAATACAGTAATTGTCGGGCATTAAAGGATTACAGTGTTAACCAAGTTATATATTTAGTGTCAGTAGACTAACAAAAATTTACACTTTATGTTTAATTGATTATATGCAACAGACATAATTAAGTTTTTTATTTATTTGGAACATTATTCAAGCAGACTTGACAAGGCCTATCATATATATACAAGGTCAAGTTTGGATTGAATGTGTGTGAAGAAAAATATGGCAGAGTTTTGATATAAAGAGTGAAGGCAAAATCAAATGGGATTTTGATTAAGGACAAAAAATCCAGACAGAGATGCAATAGAATATTCAATCAGTGAGGATCTAGTTTAAATCTAGAGTAGAGATCTGAATTAGCAAAGACAATTTCTTTTTCAAACAGGTTAATCCATTGTTACTCTCTAGCAATTGTAGTAGTGATCCAAATCTCTTTATAGAGTAGACTTAATAGTATTTCATAAATCCTCTCACAAGGTGACATTTCTACATTGAAGTGTTTGAAGACCTCTAACAAGTCCACTCCTTATAGGGTGATTAAATCCTCTAATAGGGTCACACCTAATAGTGTGTTTTATAACCTTTAACAGGGTTGGCTGCTAACAAGGCTCACTTCAAAAGAGTGAAAAATAGTAGCTAGTTGCAATTGGTGGTTTTCCCAAATTGGGTTTCCATGTTAAATCTTGGTGTCATCTATGTACATGTTATTTGTTGTATGCTTTATGTTTCTGCACTTAATCACTAAAGGATAATCACAGTTAATATCTTAAGATTGCTTTGTTAACCGAGTAACAGCAGAATATCTTTGTTAACCGAGTAACAGTGATAAGTTTGATTAAGACATCTAAGGGAATTGGATTTGTTTTTGTGGTAACTAATTCACCCCTCCCCTCTCATTTACTCAACCCATTTCCAACAAATACTATCACTTGGTATACACTGGATTTTTCTCGGTGTTCTCTGTCACTTAGTGTATACAGAACTCTTCAATTACCGACCACAAAAAATGTTTTCCACCATAATAACACTCAAATAAGTTGACATCAATGAAAATACATTAATTTATAATGTTTATCATCACTTCTGCAACTCGGTTGAATATCAACAAATGACTTCAAACATATAATTAGTTATAGTTCATCAATTTCACATTGTTGTCTTGAATATATTGTCACTTTGGATGGATTCATGTTGTAAATAGAGCTCCAATGAGGTTAAGAGCTTAGGGAAAAGTGAATTTATTAAAATAAAAGGAAAAATAGGGCCAAAAGTGGTGAGGAAAATATAAAAAGGGGAAAAGGGACTTCAGCAGAGATTTAGTAGGTAGTCATAGCACAAATAAGGTTGAGTTTCCATATTCAACTAGAACGAACATATCTTAAAATATCAATATCCTTGATCTAATCTCTAGTTAAAATCATAATAAAATTTTACTTTCAATATTTCTTCTAAAATATTATTGAAGGTGATTCCTAGAATATTATTACTACTACCCAAATATTTGAGTCCCCTAGCTGGAAAATAAGTTATCTTCTCAATGAAGTTGTAGGACTATTTCCCCCTTTTGACCTTTACTATATCCAACATTTTTTCAATCAATAAAATGGAGTGGTAAATACACAAGATAACAAAGGTTTCCTTCTTGAGTTGGGGGAATTAGTCTCCTGGGGTAGGGAAGCTTCAGAGGACCCTCTCCTTCGTAATTTTTTCCTTGTTGACACACCTCCTTGAGCCTCACATTTTGGTTAGGGGGTCCTCTCCTTACGGTTGGTTGGGATGTGCCTGCAATTTTATTCTTAATCCTTGTCTTTTCTTGGAGTTCAATATGTTGAGCGTTCTCTCTAGTTAGTATTCTTGCCAACTTGTGTTGGTTACTCTTCAATGTTAAAACTCATGGCCTATTGATTTGTTGGGTGTTTGGTGTACATTTTCACCTACTACCTTGCAATATATTACCACCTTTTCTATTTTTGTGGTGATCAAATCCTTATAGTGGGAAGACCTATGACATGTATAGGCTTGTTGGTGCAGTTTATTGTTATGTTCTATAATTTTGCTTCTTTCCTTCTATTGCACCCAACTTTGTAGTCTTATTATGTTCAGAATCTTATCAAAAGTTTTACTCAGAATAAGAATTATTCTTGTATCATTTTGTGTTGTTTCTCAGATGCATTTTTGGGCTACTACATGAGAATTAGGTTTGGTTTGCTATTTTTCCCAAGAAATATTTTGGTACATTTCGATAGTGATGGTTATGACAATTAGGTCAATTGTCCTCTTGTACTTGTGGATCGTGTGTTCTCAATATGTATTGATTTTTTTTAGAGATAAAGAACTATACGAATGTTTGCGAGCATGTATTTCATGTTGATTACAATATTGCATGGCTTACCTATAGGGATAGCTATCCTATTTGCATAAATTATTTACAATTTCTATGACTAGAAGTTATGTAGCCCTGCATGTTCATTTTCAATATCACTCCTTTGTTATTTTTTTTCCAACTTCAGGACATATTTCTTATCTTTGTTTCTCTGCTCACCTTTTATTTATTTAGTTTTGTGGGCATTGTGACTGCCTAAGAAAATTTTATTGGTAGTTCTCTTGGTGTTCTTGGGGGATTTGGGGTGTTTTTGTAGAGTGGTATCCTATTTTGCATTTGGTTCTTGGCATTTGAATTTGATAATAGATCAAAAATTTTCCATTCAATGTAAATGTTTGGAGGAAACATTGGAGGAATAGTGCTCCAAATTATTCAAAGTGGAAGATGAGGATCTCAAGCCAGATATTCTCTACCTTGTACAACATAATGTGGGTGCTTCCCATATCTATGATGTGGTGACATATAAGATATTATTTTCTACTCTTTTTCAAGTGGTGGGTTGGCTTGAGGGGTGTTAGCTATGGGAAATGATGTGGTGGCCTAACAAAACTAGGGGGATGTTGACAGGGGGATTGGAACCATCAATCCAAACAAATCTCAGGTAGACTTGGTTTTATCTTTGATTTCAGTACATATAGCTGAAAATAAAATATGGTAGAGGCATGGGAGTTATTCAATTTGTTGGTAGCCAATGACAACTATGCATCCATGATAATTTTCCACTGTAATAATGAAGATTTCTTTTCTCCTGAGGATAAATTTGTCTTATGGGACTATTTCTTCAGGATTTCTCTTTTTGTATGAAATCTAAATGATCTCTAGCCTTATGTTGTTGGAGATTTATTTTTTGTATGTCCTCCCTTTTATCTTCTCTATGCTCTCTCTTATGTTATTTATTCACTTCAATTTAGGTGAATCTAAAAAATATTTCTCTTAGTAGTGTGTGTTGAGGCTTGGTTGATTACTCTGCCTAGGATGCTACCTCCACCTTTTGGTTGTTTTTCTACCTTCATATGTGGAGCTTCTCTTTTATATTTTTGTCTATACTATTTTTAATCTAATATATTATACAATGTATACATTTTTCCAAAAAAACATATTGACTCTAAAATATGGGGACATATACCCTAGTTAATTCTCAAAGAACCTTTGAAGTATATCATAGTGCCAAAATTTCATAGAAAAATATCCATTTCTGAAATATAAAGGAAGAAGATATATAGATAAGTTAACTCTCAAAGGATCTTTGAGGAAAACATAATCATACATAGCACAAAATGTACAAGGTTGGCACATAAGGTTATGTAATAGAATTTAGAGTTGATAGTTAAATTGTGTAACAATTTTTTTTATAATGTTTACTAACGTTTATTAGAATTGTTTCATGTTTTACATCATTGGAATGACATATTAGCTATAACCTTTTTAAAATTTTATTATGGTAAGTGCACTTTGATATGATGTATATGATTATGGTTTCATTTTATATATTGTAATATTAAATATACTATAGAAAAAATATTATTGCATGAAATAAATAATAACTTTTCATTTTAAATATTTTTTGTAGAACACGGGTCTTGTATAAGATCAAGATGATCCTCATGATATAGACCTAGAATAATTTAGTTCTGGTACAGATCATATGGAAGAGGATGATGATGAATTAGATACAAAAGACACCAAGGTGAATGACAATGATGATGACAAAGATGATGATCATGACGATGATGATGATTGTGATGGTGATGATGATAATGAGGCAATTACTTGTAGTAGCCAGTGACATTCATAATCATATAAATTTCATCATGGATCATTTTTGATATATCATTATGATGCCTCTTTTCACGGTTAATATCATATGTATTATTTCACAGATTGTAGTACCATATTATTGAGTTGTATCATTTTGAATTATATCATTTGGACATGTATCATCTTAACTTGTATCATTTTGAGTTACATAATTTATCATTGTTACTCATATCATTTGTATATAATAATTGTTCCCACAATACTGTGTCCCAATTTTTGTCCAACTTTGACACTGAAACGAATATTTTGAAAAAAAAAATTCACTTTCAGACACATATTGTCATAAAACCACTAAGAATTTGAAGGTGATGTAAAATAGTGACTTTTATCATTTTTTTTCTAGTTTCTAAATATATATTTAAAAAAAAAAAATTGGAATTTATTTGTATCCATTTTTTATTCTCCTTCGAAAAGTAGTTTGTATGAAAATTGAACTTTTTTAAAGAGTCACAGTCACTCGGTTTGACATAATTGTTTTTTATAAAAATGATAATGACATAATACTTTCAAGGTTAGGTTTGGAACATCAATACCTAAAGGATCCAATTGGTTTTGTTCAATTTGGTGTAAAATGTTATGTTTTATTGAGTTATGAAGTGACATTAATTGTAATTTAGACATAGGTTCCTTCGACTCTCTAACTTGATCTATATATATCAAATTTCATTTTTTATTTTTATGATAGAAAGCTAACATAAATACCTATTGAACACATATTTTTAATAAATTTTTCTCCTAATTTGCTATTTTTCCTGAAGCATCAAAGAGAGAGGTTGCTAAATAGCTAGACAACCAATGTTTAATTAAACTAAAAATAGAAAGTCACAATGAAATCAATGTTTATCAAAATTATAGTCAATCTAAAGCTTGTTCAAGGTAGCATAATATGGAAAACAATTTCATAAAATTGTCTCATTTGGCCCTTGATTGAGGTCTCCAAAGGGATGAATTCTGCATAATTATGTTGTCCTTCTCCAAAAAATCCAAAATCATGGCATTTGTGTGAACACCCCTTTGTGCGAAGGGGTTTAGGGGGATTTGTACGAAGGGGTATTTGCACAAAATCCATTGGGTAAAATTCTGATGGGAAACACACCGTCGTATTGTTTCCAAGGATTGTTCACCCAAACTAGGGTTAGCCAATTTTTTTTGGGTTGCATTTTTTTTATTTGGGTATAAATTAAATTGTTTTTTCTATTTTTAAAACACAAATCATCCATTTAATTCACCCTTTTCTACTAGAAGCATAGTGAAGCTAATATTTGCATCTAGTAATTTTCCAAAAGGTGTTTTTTTTAAAAAGAGAGATGGGAAACAAGAAGGGAAGGCTCGCTAAATCTGTAAGAAAAAGGTGACCTAATAGAGAACAAAAAAAATCATGAAGCTTCATTGGAATATTATTATAGAAATAAAGAAGTTATGTATTTCCAATTTCACATACCTAATTTTTATATCTCTTTATTTTCAAATTTCTCTAATTTGTGCTAATTCAATTTGTTTTTGTGCATGTAGCTTGCAACCAGTAGGTACAAGATGAAGGAGAAGCTTAAGAAAGGAAAGAAATGGATGTTTGAGAAGGGTCATGAGCACTCCCTGTGGAAGCTCAAGAAATGGAACTTGGAGAAGGGTCAGGATCACTTGCTTCAACGGGTATGGATGAACATTTAAATCTAGCTCAAACTAGAAAGAAAAAAATTAATTATAAAAACCTAGATCATTTACTTACAATAGATTTGGAGAAATTTAGATCACTTGCTAATGTTCAACCCTTAAGTCTCTCTAAAAATATGTAAATGAATAAGATAGGAAGAAAAATAATGGCTAAATTTGATAATCTTGAAACACTCTAACAAGTCTAATTTCTTTCAATTGTACTTATACAAAAAAGTTGCAAGAGCCATTAAAATTGTTGGGTGTAGACAAAACATCAGAAAAGAGAAAAAATTCTCACATGCAATGTGATATTATTGAAAATGTTAGGAAAGGTTAGAGATCTATAGGGAAGCGATCTCAATCTAAAGATAAGGAAATTTGTAAGAAGAGTGATGTTGACATCCATTATAGGTAATAGTGTTCCCCGAAACAGACAAACATTTTCAATTTCATCTCAGATTGGTTTTAGTAGGAAAAAAATATCAAGATATGCTAGGAGGAGAATTCTTTTGGATGATAGAACCTTGGAATTTAATTGGTAAATCATGAGTAGAGCTCCTTGTTCTGATAGGATTGATGAGGGAATCATGAATTTGATCATATTATTTTGGAATGATAGTACCCATCCTTCATCAAATAGTAGAGATGTTATCAGACATAAGGTTAGAGCTAATGAATATGAACATCATGAAAAACATTGGTTGGACACCATACAACACACCACAACATGGTTGGAGCTAATGTTATCACTGTATCTGCAGTAGAAGCCATCGTTGGTGACATTTTTAGAGTCCTCCACCCAACCAACTATCTTTGATCAAGTACATCTTGATCAACCATATGATACTGATCGTGATCTAAAATTATCTCGTGCCCCTGACCAAAATATCTTGAAGATCTAAATGGTTAACATTGAGTCCCAAATGAAACTCAGCGTACAACTGTTGGGCAAAATATAATGGACTTTGGTCATTATTAGGATAAAAACCATGTGTTGCAAGAAATTGATGGTTTATCATGCACTCTATATGAGGAATCACACATTGTGTAACTTGATAGGCCCTCACCTTGGCCTTCCCATCATAATATGGGAAGGCCTCTTGTTTGATGATATCCTTAGGGACACAGCTCTGGACCATCTCTAAGGATACATCACCCGAGACCTCAGCTCTCAACTCTCAAAAAATAGTGTCAATAACCTATGGTGTAAAAGAAGAATGAGATTTCAATCTTGCAGTCAAGTCCTCAAGAATCCTCAATATAGTACTAAAGATGTCTTTATACAACCCATCCTCAGATCTACTGATGGAGTCTTGAAGTTGATCCATCTCTATCTGAGCAGTCTGAAAAATGCTTGCAATATATGGAGTACAAGGTGGAATATGGTGTGCACCAACATCAAGTGCCTGCCCCTTAGCTGCATCCTGACCCCCAGGTGCATCCCTATTGTGTGTGGCCATCTAGGGGTAACATGTGTAAAGTGTTAACAATTAAGTGCAAGTACATGTAAAATGGAAACTGATATCTATCTAAAACTATACTTATACAATACTAAATGATGGATATGAGAGAGAGAGAGATGTGTAATAAAGTTCAATTTTGAAAACAAGATCTAACTATATATAATATTTAAGCATGTATCATAAATAAATTTAAACATCAGAAAAAAAGATCTAAACATCAAAAAATATTAGATTAAGGAATCTTATGGAATCTTAAGGGGTCATATGTTGTAATATGGTGTCTTAAGGAGTCATATATTGTAATAGGTCATCTTAAGGGGTCATATGTCATAATAGGATGGTCTATTATGTCATAATAGATCATATTATGTCATAATAGATCCTATTATGTCATAATAGGTCCTACTAAGGGTTCTTAAAAGGTCGTATGTCACAATAGGGGTTGTCAAGGAATCTTATGTCACAAAATGTCCTAACAAGGGGTCGTAGGTGTCTTAAGGAGTCATATGTTGTAATAGGTCATCTTAATAGGTATTATGTCATAATAGGTCCTATTATGTCATAATAGATCCTATGATGCAATAAGGTTTCCTAGGGTAACATTTTAAAATGTTAAGGAATCTTATGTCATAAAAGGTCCTAGGTGTCTTAAAGGGTCTCAGGATGTGCTAAGGGGTCCGAGGATAACATTTTAATATGATAAGGAATCTTATGGCATAAATGGTCCTAATAAGGAGTCCTAGGTGTCTCAAAGGGTCCTAAGGGTTTTATGTCACAATACAGGTTGTACTAGGATGTACTAAGGGGTGGAGGGCATGAGAGAGTCTTAAGGGGTGAGAAGAGAGAGAATCTTAAGGGATGGGAGGAGAGAGAGTATTGAGGAGGGAGAGGTTGTTAAGGAAATAAGGCTAGAGAGAGAGAGAGAGAGAGAGAGAGAGAGAGAGAGAGAGAGAGATTTTGGGTGTCTATGTGTGTGTGTGTCTAAGAGAGAAACATGGGAAGGTCATTTTGTTAATGACTAACATTTTCTAACATTTTTTAATAATTTTTCTAAATTTGCTAAGGTTTTAAAATTTTCTAATAAAAACAATTATAAATTACTGAAAATTAAAATTATTAATATTACTAACTCAAAACAATTTAAAAACAAATATGTTTTAACATTTTCTATGATTTTGTAATATTTTCTATGGTTTTTTAACATTTTCTAAAGGTTTTCTAACATTTTCTACTACGATGTTCTAACATTATCCTTAAAAAATCATTTTTTTAAACTAAAAACTACTTAAAAGGAAAAACTAAGTAAAATAATCATAAAACATATAATTTAAAATAAAAAATAAGAAAAAAAAGGAAAAAATGTGTGTACCTAATACTAATGATGGTCGAAAGAGGTCAGAAATGCTTGGGAAGTGTTGATGTCACATTGGGACGTCACTAGTTCGCACTAACTCCTCGGTCCATAAGATCTCCAAAACTAAAATGTGAAAAATGAAATCGGCAGCCGAAAATATATTTGCAGCAAGGTACTTCACACGAAGGGAGGTCTTCACATGAACACCCACATGTCAATGGATTCACGCTAAGGGTTGCACGCCTTTGTGCAAACAAATGTCTTCAGGCAAAGGGGTCTAATTTGGGAAAATAATTCACACCCTAATTTCCTTCATCCTCAAAAGTGGGACACACTATTGTGAGATCACCCAAATGTATCATATCATTTTGACATTTTATTGATCTACTAACATATTTGTATTTCACTTATTTTAGTTATATACGATGATGATCTTATCAGTATTGACTAGTCAATTTATATATATTGAAAGTGGTAGATGATTTTTGGATGGATATTTGTTATGTATGGTGATTTTAATTTACTGCTCAGGATGTATGTTGTCAAATCCTCCAAACCCAGGATGGTTCAAACTAAACTTTGACGGGGCTTCCAGAGGAAATCCAGGACCCTCGGGGGCAAGTTGTTTTATCCATTCATGTGAAGGAAAGATTGTAGCAAGATTATAAAAATTATTGGAGATTAACACAAAGAATATAGCGTAAATCAAGGCTTTAGAGGAAGGATTATCCCTCTCCATAGAAATGGATTTGAGAAGGGTTGAAATTGAAGGGGATTCAAGCATAACTATAAACGCCATGAGGGTGAGGAAGATTCCTAATTTGAAATTACCGTTATTATTGGATAAAGCTTTAGAATTGATGGAAAAATTGGAGAGTAACAATGAATCACATTTATATAGAAGGGAATATATTTGTAAATGAATTAGCAAACATAGGAGCAGAGGCAATTAACATCAAATAGGTCATTATTTAATTCTTAAGGAAAATATTGACATAAGTTCTATCCCATCAAGTCATAACTCATATTATCCATTGGTTTTTATAGTAGTTGAAATTATTGTTGAGAGTTTTCACATCTACATTGAAATAACTTCACATGCAAATCTATCTCATTTTATGCAATAGACGATGAGATAGCTATTTTAAATTGAGAATAGCTGTTTTGAAATTTGTTTTAATGATCATACATCAATTCAAGCAATATTTTGGCTTACCTCTTACAACAATTGATAAAATTAGGACATAAAATTAAAACAATATGAAATGAAAAACCGTAGTTGAAGAATTCCATGCGAGGGAAAATTTCAAAATTTGAAAATATTAAGTTGGGAGAACACTTTATTGATATAGCTTCAAGAAGACTAGCATGGTTAAATCAAGGATTTTTCAATTTATCAATAGATATTTGGTGGAACCGCCATAATAGATAATAAACTAAAATGAAAGAATATACAAGAAAAAGAGGTGGATCTTTCACTTCAAGCATTTATGAGACATTCTTGAGGTATGAATGACTTGGCCAACATAAATAAGGAAGTAGAAGCAATTACGACATGAGGTGGCCAGCTGTTATTCCTTGGTCATCGAACTCCAAAAAAATCTAGAAAAATCTTGGATGTGGTTCTTGCGTAGGAAAGAAGATTATTTGTATAGGGAAAGTTAATATTTTCCAAGGAATTTTGATGCAACATTCTTTCTTATAGGCCACAATTGGAGTCGCAAAGTTGGAAGGTGCTCATTTTCATAAAATTGTCAATTGGGAGGAGCTTATAATGGATACCTCTATCAACTTGAGTTCTCCAAATCAGAAAATGACATTTGATACTCGTATCATGATTCAAAGAATCAAATAATTTTCTTAGTACAAGCATTGACTAATCATCCTACTATCAAGAGGGTGCTTGGACTCAATTTTATTAACACAGATAATATGGTGATTAGGTGTTCAATTATAAGTATGATGAGAACCTTGATGGGTTGGGGGAGTGAGGATTCTTTAGATGATGAGGACATGACATAACAGAAGTAGATGAAGTGTCTCTAGCATATCAGGAGGCAGGGACTTCTGCAACCATGGAGATAGAGAAGTAGATCTGAAACTCCAAACATGGTCGACCTGCAGGGCCTTTGGTGACAACGGAGACAAAAAGGCAGGCTTGAAAAATTTTGGTTTAATCTTCGGCTTGAAGAACTATAGCTGCCTTTATTTTTTCCCTCCTCTTCATACTCTAAGTTTTAGTTTAGTTTTTTTTCTTTTTCTCCTAGTTTTCATTACAAACAATCTGATTTGAGGTTATTTACGGATGCCCTAGTGACTAGTCCATTACAAACAATCTGATTTGATGTTATTTTCGGATGCCCTAGTGACTAGTCCTTTATTTTGGATGGTTTTATCTATTTTAAGGGTGACTGTTAGATGCTAGATCTTGTATATTTTTCTTATAGTGTAATATGAATTCAACTCTTTCACCTTTGGCCTCTTATTTATCCAAAAAAAAATAAAGATATTTGACTTTTTATTTTGATGGATATTTAATAAGTATAATGATTTTGTTAATTTGTATGGATGTCCATTTTCTTCAAAAAATTTATAAATGTTATCCAATAAAATATGTCAAATGGAATATGACTTACTATATGATCATATAAGTAATTTTAGAATCAACAAAAGATGCAATAATAGAAGCCATATAAGAAACAAAAATAGACGCAAAAATGGAATAAAATCTAGACGAAACAAGTGACATTATATTGGAAGAAAAATTGGAAGCAAAACCAAAAGCAAAAGTAGAATAAAAAATGGAAGCAAGCCTAGAAGAAAATCAAAAGTAAAACTGGAAGCAAAACCAGAAGAAAAATCAAAAGCCAACTTGGAAGAAACAAAGGATATCATAATGGAAGCAAAAATGGAAGCAACAAAGGACACCATAATGGAAGAAAAACCTAGCGTCAATTAGGAAGCCCAAAAAGAAGCTATTTTTGATGTCATACTAGAAGAAAAATAGGAAGCGCAACTAGGAGAAAAACTTGAAGCAAAAAGAGGAGCAGACATGGAAGAAAAATTGGGAGCAAAAAAGTGAGCAAACATGAAAGAAAAAATGGAAGCCAAGGAGAATGCTATGGTTTTGAATGCTATACAATATTTTTGTCTGAGCGCTCTCTGTGTGTTGCCATACCACATTTTTTGCAGGAATTTTTTGGGGTTTATAATAGCTCCAGTCAACTTTGGCCTAGCAGTTGATGTTGGTGCTGGAGTTGCTGCGACAGATGCTCATGGTGCCTCCTCCAAAAAAATTCCCTTTCAAGTTTGTTCTGAAAGTTTTTCACGAGGTATGCCCTCCCCCGGTATTGTGCTTAATATTTAGCGATTTGATAACACATGTGATTGGCTTGAAAAGGATACTTTAATAGGATATTTTGTGGGTAGAACTCTACCTAAAAGCATGCTAAAAGATTAGGTTGCCAAATCCTGGACCCCTCATGGAGTTTGGCTTGATGGCATTCAAAGCCTTCCAAGGGATGTTTTTGCTTCATTTCTCAAACCCTACCCAGGGCAATGCCATTTTCAGTCACGAGCCCTAGACTACTAGGTCTTGTCTGTTGGTTTTCCAGAGTTGGTCTTGAGACTTTTCAGTCTCAAACGTTAAAAAGATCAAGGTCCCAGTCTAGGTTGAATGTTTGGGTCTTCCTCTGCCATGCTGGCCTTTCATGCATACCATTGTGCAAACTCTTGGCAAGGTGGTATGCATGGAGCATGATTTTTGTTTTAATGCTCGCCCTCAGCAAAGGGTTTGTGTTGAGGTCAACCTTTCGCATGACCTTAAAGAAATGGTTGATATTCAAGTTGGTGTTCACACCTTTACATAGAAGGTGCTTTACCTGAACCTGTCTAAAACCTGTTATAGGTGTCAATCGGCTAAGCACAATATTAAGGATTTCCTGTTGGGCGTGCATTGCATTCAAACTCCTCCTAAGGATATTCCTTCCAAGCCTACGGAGGTGGAGAAAAAAGAAGAATGGACCACTATAGTGTGAAAAGGGAAAAATGCTTCGGCCCCCAAGTAAACTTGAGCTTCTACAGCTCATTCGTCTACTGAAATCACTACACTGGCCACAACAAATGCGGTTCCAGCAGCTCCTATTTCAAACCCTGCCCTATAGGGGATGGAGGCATCTGCAAGTGTTTCTCCACGAGTGTTTCTCTGCCCACTTGGGTCCATATTCCACAGGAAGCTTCCATGATAGTGTCTCAATCTTTACAACACTCTCACAACCCTTCTGGATGTGCTAAGATTTTGGATGGCAGCACAAAGAAGTTGTTAGCACTTTCCAAATTTTGCTAGGTTTCATGTCTTCTTTCCATGTTTTTGCAATTTGTTTAGGTTTGTGGACTACATACCCTAATTCTTTGTGCAAAAAAACCCTTGAAATATGTTGTGAACCATAGATACACATGAAATTGTTATAAAATTATGTTACCTTTTCAAGCCACTTAAGTCTCAGGTTTTCCCATGTGCGCTTTATTCTCCTACTCTATTTCTTAGTCACGTAACCAAGACCAAATATTCTTTTTTATTTGGTGACTTTGTGCGGGCTTGTAGTCTCTTAATATCACAAAAAATGGAATATGCTCTTTCTATATTGAGATTTCATGAGCATCATTGATCTTGTTTCAATCTTGTGGCTCACGCGTAACCTCTGGGCAAACCATGAGTTAAGATTTTCTCTCGACACCTTTAAGACTTTGTTGGTCGCGTGATCTCCAGATATACCTTGGGTTAAGACAAGTCTGGTCAGGTTCCATTCAGCGATTTAGAGATAAAAAGGATTATGACTAATAAGTTAAGGTGCAGGTTAAAGACAAAAAGTACAAAGGCAGGTTTGATCGGACAAACAACGTAAAGCCTCAAAGAGAAAGTAATCGAGATCTACTCATCAAGGCATTAAGCCCTTGCACCACATGTCTAAGGTGGGTCCTATTCTGTGCAAAGGGTAAAGTAAAGTTCAGACAAGTTCAAAAGGATCTTGTGGTTGGCATGAAGCCTTAAAACAAAAATGCTTGATATCTAATGATCAAGGCATTTCGCCAAGCTGCCACCTGTCCAACGAGGTCATTGGAAAGCCCAAGTAACCTAAAAAGAGATCTATGACTGAGTTTTAAAAGAGAGAAAGGTCTTGATCTTGATCATTGATACCAAAGCATGCGCTGCCTGTGACCGTTTAACTACTTTTCAAATATTTAAATCTCTATCTTAGGGTTTTTAAGCAGTGGATCATGTCTTATTATAGAGCATTAATTGACAAAATTTGATCTTTGTGGTTTTTCTTGTACACTTTTCGGATGCTGAAAGAATTAATATTGGGCGGCTTTGAATGCACTTGAATAGAGAATGTTATTTTTAGGCCCTAGACAGTTTATTAATCAAGTTTTATCCCTGTCTCTATTTTCCTATTAATGATTGGTCTTTTCCAGAATTGTACAGGCCGATATCATATTTTATTCTTGAAGGGATGAGCTTTTTTATATTTTGTAGATCTGAAGAGCCAAGAATTTTTTAGGGTATTAAATGTAGACAAGACATTCCATTCTTTTTTTTCTGTAGGGTTTGTTCTCCAAGGATGGATGGTGGTTGTATTAAATCAGATTATACAGGAAGATTTTAAGACTGAGCCCAACTTGATGACAAAATTGTTTAATATTGTAATACTTTATTTATTTTTGTCAAGTATTAGATTGATTTTTAGCCCTAACCCTAAATGATCTGAAGCTTGTTGCAGTCCTTGGCTTATAAAAGAACTTTGAAGATCATTTAGTAGGGGTCGCTGGAAAATTTCTGGGCAAGTAATCCAGGCATTAAGCTATTTACTATTTCTAGTGAGTATAGCAGATGTATATCTAAAGAGTATTATCATAAGAATAAGAAAGTTGCAGACCTTTTGCATTTATTGAAGTGGCATGTGTTTTGAAGCACTTTGGAATTGAAGTTGGATTCTTTTTACTAAATACAATATTTCAAATTTAAGTCTCTCCTTAGTGCTTTCCTTTTGAGTTTTGAATCATCTGGTTCACTGCATAAAACTTATTTATGTATATGTTTTATTCCATAGTTTTGATCAAGGATCAAATTAAAATCTTCTTTGGCAAAGACATAAACTCTTTGGGTTTTTCTATAGAAGGATCTTATAAGAAGTTTTTGGTTTGATTTATCTATATTTATGGTTTTGAATCCTTGACAATAGTTAGTTTCTTTGTCCTGTATTTGAACTAAAAATATTGCCCAATGGATAAAGTATTGATCAGTAATCAGTATTTTCTATTTTGATACATATCTAAATACACTTGGCTATACTCTGCCCTATCAAAAAACATCAAAATCATTCGATTCCCTTTAATTTTTGTGGTTGTTGGTTGTGGTCCTGCATGGTAGAGAATAGTCACTGAATGAGTGGTTATCATTTCATACTTTCTTGCCATTTATTTTTTGTTAAAATCCAGAAGTTCTAAGAAGTTGAAAAGAGTTAAATATCAATCTGGATTAGGTGCACCCACCTTGATTTTTATAGCCAAAAGAGTAGAGGACAGTCTTTTCCTATAGTTGGTCCAGTTACCTTGCAAAGCTCTCATACTTGGAATTAACCATTCCTAATATTAGTCTTAGGGTATATTGGTTGCTTTTACAACATAACAGTTTTAAACACCAAAAAAATGGCTACTCTGCTGGTGACAAAGAAGTAAAAATATTTCTAAACCTTTCAAGGAATCTCTAGGGTTATACTATTTATATCATTCAACCCATCCGAGTCACCAACAAAATGGTGACTCTGTTGGGGACTAGTGTAGTAAATTATCATAACTAGCTAGTAAGGTGACCAGTGGAAGCATAGAGTTACTCAAGTTTGGTCCTTCATCATTTATTTTATCTTGAAGAGTTCCCTATTTGCAAATATTCATATCAGTTAGTGTTTTGATCCCATATAAGTGTTTGGTGGCCACTCTGAGTAATCTTTGTCACAGTGCTGAGTATTAAAAATCATTTTGTCACACACACTCCAATATGAGTTACAGAAGGACTAGGTCTCAATCAAAGAGACATCCTAAAGATAGGTTGGCAAATGATTTCCCAACTACATACGAGTCTAATTATCCTAGAAGAGAAAGGGATACTAGAGGTACCCCTCAAAATGAAAGACAAGAGGATGATATTAGAGAAGAAAGACCAATCCAATACAGCCAAGAAGGAAATGCATCTGAATATGAAGAGGCTATAGATGTGGGACTGGGTACAAATGAAGATTATAATTCTCCTAGTGAAAGAGAGGAAGAGGGGACTGATACCACTATCTCATATTCTGAAGTTTCCTCTGAAGAGCTTGATGAAGAGGAGGAACTTGTCTAAAGACAATTGGCCATCATAAAACAAAGGAAGAAAGAAAGGGCCAATAATAAAAGGAAAGCTCATATCAGGGCTGATAAATCAAGAAAACAAATGTTAAATTGAATCCAAGCTCAAGGATATGAGAAGGATGAAGAAGGACCTGTCACTCACCAAAATATTGATGATCAAGGTTCTAAAGATAAAGGAAAGAAGAATATGACAAGTATTGAAATAAATGAACCCAAAAGTCATAAAGTTCCAATAAATCAAATTTGTAAATTTGGCATTGACCTGGAGAGATCCAAAAGGGAGAAGGAAACCATGGCCAAAATGCTGGAGAAAGAAGAATCAGATGCTGCTACTTTGGAGATGAAGAAGAAGATTAAATTTTCCTCATGCAATCTTTTGAACTTTCTCATGCTGGTACTGAAAATGCTACAACATCAAATGCCAAAGCTTCTTCCTTCCAAGATGATAATAGATTCCAAAGCAGACCACTTCATGTAGAAGTCACAACCAGTTTTATTTCATTGGTATTCCTTGTTATCCTAATGCAGTCCCAAATGAGATTGGGGATAGACATCCCAAATTTTCAAGAAATAATTTTATTACTTGTGAGGCATATTTAATAAAATTTATTGATATCATGGATGACCTTAACATTAACCATGAAGATGTCTTGATGAAAAATTTTGTCTAGCCTGATGACATGTAACTGATTAAATGGTTCACTATATTAAGTTGAAGATAATGCAAGACATTAAATCAGTTAATGGTTTGTATTGTCATTGATGTCAACTTGATATCATCTGTATGGTCATATACATAATGCCAAAGACATCAAAGAATCAATGGAATAAAGGTTATGCTTTTATCAATGCATAAAAGTCAAGTATTCACTAAGTGACAGACTACACCGATGGAGTGCACACCATCGGTAAAGACAGAGATAAAGTCACAGTGATGCCCGACGAGTAGAAGATAGTGTTGCCCGATGAAGAAGAATCCAAGGATACCCGATGAGCTAAAAATAGTATTGCCTGATGAGAAAGATCCAATAATGCCCGAGGGATGGAGTTCTCGAAGCTAACTGAAGCAACACCGATGGAACTGGCAGTTGTCACCGTCGACGAACTACAGAGTTGACCGACAGAACAGAGAGATCAGAAAATGACAAAATATCTAGCTGGCAGAGCTAAAGGATAGACTTAATTGGTTGTTTTATTTGTTTTATTCAACCAAATTTAATTAAGTGATTTGTACAGTTGGCAAGAAGATAATTGCGAGATAAATCAGGAGTTAAAGTCGTAAATCAATTTGGCTAGATTGTTTTTTACGCCAAAGAATCAAGAATCAAGAACCTAGAATTAAGGAACATCATGTCTATTTAAGAGACAAGCATAATTCACAAAAAATGATGTGAAGCAAGCAATCAGATACACGGGGGACTGAACTGATAGAAGATGCTGAAGAGAAACTGATGAAGGATTAACTTCATGTAGTCCTGATCAATCAAGCTGAGGGAGAGCTAAAAAATTTTGCAAACACCGACAAACAGAAAAGAACAACATCACAGAGTAGAAAAGAGTTAAGTACAAAGGAATTGTATTGATACATTGATCAAAAAGATATTGTAAGTAAATAGATCTAAAAATCTGCAATTCAGTTGCATTAGAAACAGGTCATTTTTGTTTCAGTTTAACCATTGAAGCATTAAGTCTCTTAACAGAGAAGAACTTAACAGTCTTTTGTAATTGAGGTATATCCTAACAAATTACCAGAAGGTTGACTCATGATAGTAGCACTGGTCTTACCTAAAGCCTATTGACAGTCTAAGAAGGAGGTTGATTCAAGGATGGTAGTAAGATTTGCATAAAGCCTATTGACAGTCATGAGACTG
>MU224875.1:2855155-2880298 GCA_018584345.1 Thuja plicata | reverse complement strand
AACATGCTTTTTCAATCTCTGGCCTATCAGCCGCCATAGCTTCTGTTTCTTCTATCTTCTGTCTTCATTCTCGTAGCAGTTTTGCATGCAGGGTTCTTGGGTAGATTGATATTCATCAATCTCAACACTTATGTCTATGTGAGAATGCCCTTTGGCTCAAAAAATGTTGGGGCAACTTTTCAGAGGGCCATGGATGTGGCATTTGCAGATTTCATAAATGACTTTTTAACTATTTATCAAGATGATTTAACAGCTTACTCAGAAAAATAATATCAACAATGTGATCATCTTGAGAATATTTTTCTTAGAGCTTTGGAATATGGGATCTCTTTTAACCCAAAAAAGTACGCTTTCGGAGTCATAGAGGGAAAGCTCCTAGGACATATTGTATCCAAAGATGGAGTAAGAATTGATCTTGAAAGGGTTGCTACAATTGATAAAATCATGCAACCAAGGAATCTCAAGGGCATTCAATCCTTATTTGGATAAATGAACTTTCTAAGGAGATTTATTACAAATTTTGCAGAGGTTAGTCTGCCTATTTCAAAGATGATGAAGAAAGGAGCCAAGGTAGAATGAAGTGAAGAAGCATCTAAAGCATTCTCAGGTATTAAACAAGGTATTAAAGATGCTCCTATTTTGAGAACACCTAATTATGACAAGCCTTTGCAGATTTTCTCCTTTGCTTCATATAATACTGTTGTTGCAGTATTCTAACAGAATAATTCAGAGGGCTTTGAACAACCCTTTTTTAGTAAGTCTTTACAAGAAGAATAATTAAAGTATGATATTATGTAAAAACAAGCATATTCTTTGGTTAAAGGTGTCAAGGATTTTAGATGCTATTTGGTAGGATCAACTGTTATTTCTTATGTGCGAAGTGCTACTTTGAAAGACCTTGTAGTTCAATAGGAAGTTTCAGGAAGCAGGTGTAGATGGATAAATAAAATCCAAGAGTTCAATATTGACATTCAAAACACAAAATTGGTCAAAGGCCTAGGACTTGCAAAATTAATGGCTCAAAGTAATTTAGATGCAAATCAAGTAAATATGTTAGAAGAAGAGCAGAGGCCTTATATTTTTGATATGGATTGTTGCAAATGCTATAAAGACATCATTGGATATTTACATAGAATGATTTTACCTTCTGAAATGGATGAAAATAAAAAGAGAACAGTTAAGTTGCATGCCATTAAGTATGCAATAATACAAGGGTAGTTATGGTGGAGGAGCAATGAAGGAGTGTTTCTCAAATGTGTGGACTGTGATAAATCCAATGACTTGTTGGAACAAATGCATAATGGTTCATGTGGATGCCATTATGGCTAACACTACTGCACATAAGATTATGAGGTTTGGTTTTTGGTTGCCTACTATCTTCAGGGATGCCCATAGCTATGTCAAGAAATGTGATGCTTGCCAAAGATTTGCAGGTAAGCTTAAGTTTAGTGGGAATTTACCTTTGAAGCCTATTGTAGTTGATGCACCTTTTCAAAAGTGGGGAATGGATTTCATTGGAGAGATTCCAAAAAAATCTAGTGGAGGTCATTCATGGATTTTGGTAGAAAATGATTACTTTACTAAGTGGGTTGAAGCAATTTCCACCAAAAAGGATACTAGTAAAATTTTTATTGATTTTTTTCTGCAAAATATTCTCACTAGGTTTGGTTGTCCTGAAACTATTGTGGTAGATAATGCTATGTGTTTCGGATCTGCAGAGTTTAGTGACTTTTTCCAGCAGTATGGAATCCAAATTTCTTACTCTTCCCCATATCACCCATGGGGAAATGGACAAGTTGAGTCCAGTAATAAAAGCCTTATCAAGATTTTAAAAATAATATTAGATAAGAAAAAAGGGCTTGGGATTAAAAGTTGCAACAAGCTTTGTGGGTTGATAGAATAACAATGAAGAAATCCATCGGTTGTGCACCCTTTGATTTAGTTTATGGCATACATGCTAGGTTGCCACAGAATAATTTATTGAAAATGTACAAGTTTATATAGAAATATGATGATGAACTAGATTATGAAATGAAGATCAGAATGGATGATTTGATAAATTTGGATGAGTCAAGAAGGGAGGCACATGACAGAAATGTTAGGTTGCAGCTTCAATATAAGGATCTGTATGACAAAAGGACCATTGCAAGAAGTTTTGAAGCTAATGATTTGGTCTTAATGTGGAATTCCATATTGGAGGATAAGGGAAAACATGGGAAGTTTGATCCTATCTAGTGAGGACCATATATCATTGACAGCAAGTGGGGTAGTGATTCTTATATCTTGAAGGATTTAATTGGAAATTTTCTGGAATTGCATGTTCATGGAAAGTTTCTGAAGTTCTTTTTCTCTTGATGTTTCTTTTTGAATCCATGAATAGTCGGTTGTAAAAAAAAAATTTGTAGATATTCCTTGTTTGTGTCTGCTATAGGTTAGTTTATTTTCCTCTAGGTGGTCTTCTCAACACATAAAATCTAGAATCTTGTAATTCTTGCAAGAGACGTGCATCCCAGACAGAGCCACTATTAGCACTTGAAAGTTTTTTCTAGGTTTCACATGTTTTTTCCATGTTTCTACAATTTGTTTAGGTCTCTGGTCTAAATACCCCAAGTCTTTGTGCAAAAAAACTCTTGAAATATGTTGCAAACCCTAGATACTCATGATCTTGTTATAAAATTGTGTTACCTTTTCAAGCCACTTAAGTCTCAGGTTTTTCCATGTGCGCTTTATTCTCCTAATCTATCTCTTAGTCGCATAATCAAGACCGAATATTCTTTGTTATCTGGTGACTTCTAGCGGGCTTGTAGTCTCTTAATCTCCAAATAAAATGGAATATGATCTTTCTATATCAAGATTTCACGAGCATCATTGATCTAGTTTCAATCTTGTGGCTCACACAATCTCTGAGCAAAGCATGAGTTAATATTTTCTCTCGTTGACTTCGAGACTTTGTTGGTCCCGTGATCTCCAAATTTACCTTAGGTTAAGACAAGTCTAGTTAGGTTGCATTCAGTGAATTAGAGACAAGAAGGATTATGGCTGATGAGTTAAGCAATAGGTTAAAGACATAAAGTACAAAGGTAGGTTTGATCGAACAAACAACGTAAAGCCTCAAAGAGAAAGTAATCAAGATCTACTCATAAAGGCATTACGCCCTTGCACCACCTGTATAAGGTGGGCCCTATTCTACACAAATGGTAAAGTAAAGTTTAAGCAAGTTCAAAAGGATCCTGTGGTTGGCGTGAAGCCTTAAAATAAAATTTCTTGATATCTAATGATCAAGGCATTGCGCCAAGGTGTCACCTGTCCAAGGAGGTCGTTGGAAAGCCTAGCTAACCTAAAAAGAGATCTAAGGCTGAGTTTTAAAAGAGAGAAAGGTCTTGATCTTGATTGTTGATACCAAAGCCCACACTGCTTCTGACAGTTTAACTACTTTTCAAATATTTAAATCTCTATCTTAGGGTTTTTAAGCAGTGGATCGTGACTTATTATAGAGCATTAACTGACAGAATTTGATCTTTGTGGTTTTTCTTGTACACTTGTTGGATGTTGAAAGAATGAATGTTGGGCGGCTTTGAATGCACTTGAATATAGAATGTTATTTTTAGGCCTTGGATAGTTTATTAATCAATTTTTATCCCTGTCTCTATTCTTTCCTATTAATGACTGATCTTTTCGATAATTGTAGAGGCCGAGATCAGATTTTATTCTTGAAGGGATGAGCTTTTTGATATTTTGTAGATCTAAAGAGCCAAGACTTTATTAGGGTATTAAATGCAGACAAGACATTCCATTATTTTTCCTTTTGTAGGGTTTGTTCTCCAAGGATGGATGGTGGTTGTATCACATCAGATTATATAGGAATATTTTAAGACTGATCCCAACTTGTTGATGACATAATTGATTATTATTGTAATACATTATTTATTTCTATCAAGTATTAGATTGAGTTTTATCCCTAACCCTAAATGAACTGAAGCATGTTGCAGTCCTTGGCTTATAAAAGGACTTCCAAGATCATTTGGTAGGGGTAGATGGAAATTTTTGGGGCAAGTAATACATGCATTAAGCTATTTACTGTTTCTAGTGAGTATAGAAGATGTATATCTAGAGAGTATTATCATAAGAATAAGAAAGTTGTAGACCTTTTTCATTTATTGAAGTGGCATGTGTTTTGAATAACTTTGGAATTGAAGATGGATTCTCTGTACTTAATACAATATTTCAAATTTAAGTCTCTCCTTAGTGCTTTCCTTTTGAGTTTTGAATCTTCTAGTTCACTCATAAAACTTCTTTATGTATATGTTATAGTCCATAGTTTTGATCAAGGATCAAATTAAAAGCTTCTTTGGATAAGACATAGATCCTTTGGGTTTGTCTAGAGAAGGATCTTATAAGAAGTGTTTTGTTTGATTTATCTGTATTTATGGTTTTGAATCCTTTATAATAGTTAGTTTTTTTGTCCTGTATTTGAACTAAAAACATTTCCCAATGGATAAAGCACTGATCAGTAATCAGTATTTTCTATTTTGACACATATCTGAATACACTTTGCTATACTCTTCCCTATCAAAAAACATCAAAAACATTCGAGTCCCTTTAATTTTTGTGGTTGTTGATTGTGTTCTTGCATGGTAGAGAATAGTCACTGAATGAGTGGTTATCATTTCATACTTTCTTTCCATTTATCTATTTTTAAAATCTAGAAGTTCTAAGGAGTTGAAAAGAGTTAAATATAAATTTGGATTAGGTGCACCTGCCTTGGTTTTGCAGAGCCAAAAGAGTAGAGGACAATCTTGTCCTATAGTTGGTCCAGTTACCTTGCAGAGATCTCATACTTGGAATTAACCATTCCTAATGTTAGTCTCAGGGTATATTGGTTGATTTTACACCATAATAGTTTTAAACACCAATAGAAGTAGAGAGTCATCTTCAGAGGAGATTCTCCTACTAGCTTCAGAACCAGTTCAACCTTCTTGCATAATAGCTTCTTCTCCTAGATATTCTCTTCCTAAAGGAAGTCAAAATTTCTAGCTTCATGCTCAATTTTTATTTTTCATATTATTTGGACGGATGTTGTTGTCTTTTCTTCACAGCATGAAGTTGGTTGAGGTGATGTAGTTACTCTTATTCCTTGTCATTTATTTCGCATGGTTCTAAATTGATGCAGAGAATAATTTGGTTATTGTTGTCCTTCAATAATCATTCTTTTGGCATAGTTAATTTTTACGCTCCCAATGATGTTGTTGAAAGATCACACCTGTGGTGTTGGATGGAAGATCATCTTCCACTAGCCACCTGGGTCATATGTGGGGACTTCAATATGGTTGAGCTAGCTTCTGAAAAAGATGAGATTTTTCCATTCAGATGGATAGCTGGAGAATAAGAGGCTTGGTATTACATGCATAATAAATTGGGCCTTTTTTATTCCAATGTCAACAGCCACCGTCCTAGTGGGTTTTGACATACTTGGTCCAATTTTAGAGCTAGTATTAACAAGATTTTTATGAGGCTTTATCGTGCCATGGTTACAACTCAATATTTTTTGTCTTTTTCAAGAGATCAGGAATTACCTGTCATTCATTTGATTGATGCAACCTTGTCAGATCACTATCCCATCCTCTTTACTATTGAGTGGCAGAAAGCTAAGAGGCATCCTTTTAAAACATATTTTTTCCTCAATGTGTCTCTTCTTACTCATGATCCAACTGTGGAACATATCTTGCATGTCTAGAATTTGGAGCCCAAGCCTCACAATCTCTCAAGATAGATTTAGTGGTGGAATGATGACATCACTCGTATGGCAAGGTTTCTTTGCATTTATAGAAAACAATTTGTCATGTACCCTCAGTATTTGTATGGCACAACCACCAAAGATCTCTATGCTTCTTTTGTAGCCTTTTCCATGAATGTGTTTGACATAGAACTCCAACTTTGGCTAGCTAATCTTTATCACCAGAATCAAGTTGCAAATAACTATGCAGCAAGGGGAGCTCAAATCAAGGCTCACCTTCACTAGCTTGAGGTTGGATACTAAGCCTCCAAAGAGTTTTTTCAATCTCTCAAAGCTCGTCATACCTCAGTTGGGATCAAAATGATCAAGGAAGGTTATGAGGTTCTTTCTAACCTTCTTGACATTCTTCAAGCTTTTGTCTAGCATTATGAGAAGGTGTTCATAGCACATGGAATTTATTCCGCTAGGGACCAAGCTTTCAAAGATTGCATTGTTGTTAATCCAAACCGGCTTTCAGTTGAGAATCATGCCTTTGTGAGAAATTTCTCACCATCACCGACCTCAAGGAGGCTATCTTTTCCATGGTGGATGACAAAACTGCTGGGTTTGATGGTTTTCCATGTGAATTTTTTAAATTCTTTTGGGACTATGTTGGCCCAAACCTATATATGGTCTACCTTGATGTCTTTCATTCCAAATCCCTTGACAATATTATCAAAAAAGGAAACATTAAATTCATACCTAAATCAGGAGATCCTGAATATATTTGTAACTAGCGACCTATAATCTTGTTGAATGTTTCTTACAAGATTATTGCTAAAGCCTAGATCTCAAAATCCATAACATCTTTCCTTTGGTAGTTCGCTCTGAGAAGACTGGATTCATCAAGTCTAGATATATCCTTGATAGTATTATTATGGTTTGGGAAGGCATGGAATGGGCCAGGAAGTCCAAAGAGAAAGCTATCTTCCTCGAGATTGATTTTTTCAAGGCATATGACTGAGTTGAATGACCCTTCATTCTTGCAAGAAGACAAGCCCTCAGCTTTGGTCCCACTTTCATTCAATCGATTGAGATGCTCTTTGGGGATGCCTCTTCTTGTATCATGTCCATTAATGGTAGGAAATCAGAGGCTTTTGACCTTTTTAGATCTATCTGCTAGGGCTTCCCTTTAGCCTTGACTCTTTATGTGCTTTTTGCTGAGGAGTTTGACTACTTGCTTCCCAATGATATCTCTTCTGGCCTTGTTAGAGGAATTTCCCTACCTAAGTCACCTACCTAAATTTTCAATGGCCAATTTTTTGATGATTCCTTTCTCACTCTCATTGAGGATGAAGATAATGTCTCCAATGCTCTCCAATGTCTTGACACTTTTTGTCTTGCCTCTGGTTCATCTATTCAATGGCACAATACTCTCTATTATAGATAGTCTTTTTCTTCCTGGTGCTCCTTGGCTCTCTCATTATGGATAGAAATGGGTTCATCATGGCGAGGTCTTTTTCTTTCTGGGCATTCCCTTTTCCTTTCAAGCTTCGCTTGTTGAATTATGGAATGTGGTTCTTAAAAAAATTAAAAAGAAGCTTGACTACTGGATTACCAAGCTTCTTTCCTTTCCTAGTAAATTCTAGATTTGTTCCAAACTTTTGGTAGCTACCCATATTTACTATTCATCTTGTTGGGCTCCTTCAAAAGCCTCCTACATGAAGCTAGAGAAACTCCTTCAAGATTTCCTCTAGGCTTCGGTTGTTGATCATCATGGGTTTCATAGAGTCACCTGAGAGTACTATTGTCTTCCCAACGAGTTTGGGGGCCTAGGCCTTCTTTCTACTTAGAAGTAGGGAATTTCCTTGTGTGCTAAATAGATCATTCATTCTTTAACTAGGAATGAAGCCAATAAAATCATTCTTAGGCATTGTGTTTCATCTTTATTTCTTGTCAACATGTCGGCTTGGAAGGGGATTGGCTTTCAAACCCTTATCATCATGTCAAAACTAGTTCAAATCTAGGGCACTTTTGTTGTCAAAAGCATCTAGAGAGCCTGGAAATCCATTAAGTCATGGCTTCACTGGGCTGGAGATGGGTCCTGTGATGGTATTTCTATGAACCATCATAATATTTGGTTGTCTCCCCTCTTTTCTATGCAAGGGACCCCGCTGGCTAAGGTTCAGGGTGTTAGTGCTCTATGTTTTCATAAACATGGGATCAGGTCACACAAACATTTGTTTTCTAGAGATAATATGAGCCTCAGAATGTGGGATGACATGCAAGTTCATTTTTGTTTGTCTCACCTAGATCGGCACACTTTTGACTCTTTGGTTTCTGCCTTGCCTCCACACATGCTTCACAAGTTAGGTAACCAACCTATTAAGCCATGGTGGAAGGGTTGGAAATGGTATCCTTGAACACCTCTTTCCAACTATAAGCCAAAGATGGGATACCACTAGTTGATGCCACATTTTCCCATGGTCACTACTCTCAACTAGTGTTGGCACTTGCATAGTTCTCAAAAAAAATGGGAGATTAAGATTTCACACTATCCAGGCCACCATTACTGAGCCCAAGATTGCACACTTTTCTTGGTATGTTATTTTCCATGGCTTTCCCTGGATTATCGACTCAATAATCTAGGATTTCTTGATCCTAGGTGTCCCTTTTGTGGGCAACCAAAAACCAATTTGTATATTTTTTGGTTTTTTCAAAGATCTCAATAGTACTAGAGTTGGATTCATGTTTTTTCAAACCTTTTTAGACTGAGCCCTTTTCTTGGCATATGATTTTGCTAGGTGATTTTCCTAGAATCCCCTACAAGTACACTCAAATTTGGCATGCTTTAAGGATGGAGATTCTTTTTACTCTTTGGAAATATATAAATGTTGTTCTTTTCACTCACAACTTTCTTGATATAAATGTTTCTATGTTAACTAAAGCTTGCATATGCAATAATGTGATGATACAGATACAAGTACAGGATAACAAGGTGGTGCTTGAGGTAGACAACCTTCACAAGCTATTGAACCACTGGGGTAAAGCCCCGTGTACAGTGGCCAGAGTGTCATCATATTTTATTTCTACTAACCACACTCTGCCCTGTGGTCATTGTCCTAGACACAGTTATTCTTCTTGCCACTCTTTGAATCCTCAGTCTCAAGCTCCCCGCCACTCCCCTAGTAGTGGGAATGATGGTTGGTGTCACCACTCAACTTCTCTGTCATGGAGTGACTCCAATTGGTCTCCTTTTGCTCCTGTTGTTATTGATGGTTGGCACACCTTGGGTGGTGGCTCTTCATGGCCTGTTTCCACCTCTTCCAAGTGGCTCCCTCACCTTTCCTTGGCCATTTCACCTCCAAGGACCGATGAAGAAAGAGAAAATGACAATGATGTTGCTGATGATGGGTGGTCTCTGCCTGACCTGCATATAGACTCCAATAATGGCTGGGGTAAAAAATATGATATTTATGACCCACATGCCTCAGCCGATACTTCTTTGGCTACCTAAGGTGGTTTTTTTTAATGAATAGTTGTTTTGCCTTCCAACCTTTGGTTGTGTGACTCTTGTGTGGTGATCTCGCTTCCCCTGACTTTTTTTGGTGAATATCTACTTAAATATTTTAATTCAATAGAGAAGGCCTTATTCATAAACAAGAATGGAATCCAAATTGGGTGCTAATTTATGTGTTATTTTCGACGTTAAATTGGTTGTGATTTCTAGTGCTATTACACGCGCTAAAGGAGGCACAAAATTGGAAGCACATGCATACACACACACACACACACACACACACACACACACACATACCTATATAATTTAAGATTAGAATTTATATTTGAAACAATCATAAATAAAACTAAAAATCATTAAAAAAAAAAGATAAGAAGTAAATCTTAAACAATAAAATTCTTAAATTATCTTTTTTCATTAATTGATCTTATTCATTTCATTTTTAAAAAATATAATTTTAAGACCAAAGTTATATATAAAAATATTTTTTCCCATTAATATTTTTCTCTTCATTTGTTGACATTGATTTATCTAAGATATCTATATAATTTTATATAACAAATCATATCAATGTGAAGAATTATTTGTAAAAACGATACATGCACAATTGATAATTATCATATCATATAATATCCAAGTCATGGAAAAAGGTTAGTGTGTGAATGTATGAGCAAGTTAACAAAAATATAATATATTTTAGAATTTGAAAAAGTTAATTTTGTAAGTAACCAAATTAAAATAAAAATAAATTAAGAAAATAATATAAACCAACATGTTATTTGTTGATTTATTAATAGGTAAACAAATTAAAATTTGTGTTAAAAAAAATGAATAAAATAATATTAAAAAAATATTGTTTTTATTTTAGTGTGCAATAGGCATACGAGGAAATCTTTGAATAGATACATGAATATGTATAAAATTTAACATCTTGTTTACATGTATTTGAATATATTTATTGTTTTACATGTATGTATATGATATTACAAGTGAGTTATTTGGAATGAAGAATCATTCACTCAAAACCTTAAAATAGGTCATAAATAAAGTTGACTCGTTAGTTTTTTTTGGAAATGTAATAATATATATAATAAATACAATGTTATCTCTTTCTTTGCATAATATGCCTAATTGTATGACATTTTTGATTGAATAATTATATATTAAATAATAGAAATAATGTAAAGGCACAATTTCATAAATGATCTCTAAGTTCACAAAATATAGATTAAATAAATTAAGGAGAACATTTTTTTTAAAAGAACATATTATAAAGAGACACAATGGTCATTGTTTCTTTTAGTAGAATTGGTTAAAATAAGTTATTGAAGGAACAAAATTAGACTTCTTGTAACTTTTATTTCAAGAGTTTCCATTTGATGATGCCAACAATTGCTCCTCTTCTTATTTTTGGTGAGAAACATATGTGTTGTTTTGCATGCATGTGTTTATATCTTTGGTTTGGAAGGTGGAGACTTACAAGTTCATAGACCCTTCAAGTAGTTGTGAGTGTCAATCCTTGATGGTCAATACTATTAATATCAATTTTTTTTTCTCTTTCAAGTGTAATCCCTTATGCTTTGTGTATTGTTAATGTTCATGCCATTTTTAGTGGTATTTGACGACAAACACCATGGATCAATTGGGCTATTGTTAGCATAACTGATACAATGTAAAGTTGAGTATGTCATAGTGTTGAGCTAATGAAGATTGCTCAGTTAAGATGTTGTCATTGATGTCAAATTAGTGTTTATTGGTTGACAGTGTGCATTTTATACTGATGTATGTTAAAGAGATTGAATCTAGAGTTGTAGTAAGAGTTGGTGTGTGCAATCGCAAAGGAAGACTTAGTGATGTCTCTAGATGCTATTTCTATGACCCCACAGGTTGATCTTATGAATGGTGTGAGATATGATTGATTAAATGTTGATAGGTTATACGAAGAACAGGATGAGGCCAAGAAGGAATGATTTGATAATTGTGTCCAATAAGTTTGGATTCAGATGTTGTGCTCATGATATGTTTTTCTTTACTATGTTATGGGGTTGTTGTTGCAACCACATCATGATTTGATGACTGGAAGGCAAATTTTCAAGTGACAAAAAGTCATTGAGTTAAAAGGTTAAACATGTTCTTAGAACAGTTAGTCAGATGCTTGACTGGTGATAATGCACCATGTTGCAGTAAGTGATTATGTGTTCGAGGGATCTTAGTGATGTTGGTGATCGACGAGGATTGATAAGTTGGCATGTTTGTGATTTTTATGATCATATTTATTGGAGGTTGTGAAAGAACATTGGAAAATATGTTTTGGTTAACTTTTCTTTGTCAAATTGATGTGAGATGGATTTGAAGGCCGACTTGAGTTTGTTAGAAAGTGTTTTATATTGTTAACATGTTTAAGGGCTTGCTCATTGAGCAGGGAAAGATTTTAAAACATTTTGTAAGGTGGTTAATTGCCCTAATGAAATTGTAATGTATAAATATATAAATGATGAAAAGCACAAGTATAGATTGTGGATGCAGAGGTGTGTTTGAAGAGAAGAGAGAATAGAGAATATTATCTATATGTGAAGTAGAGATTGAGCTTGAACTAGATATGAATTAGAAGAGAGTAATACTTTCTCATATCATTTACTTGTTGATTTCTAACAGCTTCATCAAGAAAAATCCCTTAATTAGGTAGATCATAACAGGCCTGAATTGTAAATCCTTTAGCTTGGTGAATCTTTAATTAGGGTTTGAAATCCTTTAAATAGGTTACTCCTAATAGGGTAAAGCTCCTAATAGGGCCAGAGGTAAATCCCTTGACCGAGCGACTCCTAATAGGGTCTTTCTCTTAACCAAGCATTTTGTAATCTTTTAATAGGGCTAAGCTCTTAACCAGGCATACTTAAGACGAGTGCATATTTTAGTGGGTGTCATCCCCACACATAGTTTTTCCCAGTTGGGTTTCCATGAGAAAAATTTTGGCGTTATTGTTTTGCGTGGTTGTGGATGTTTATTTTTATTATTTATATTTTCATGTAATGGTTGGTTACTAATCTAAATGGTTGAAAGGTTAATGAAAAATTTTAATTGTTAGATTATTGATTCCCCCCCTCTCAGTAATATTAGATCTCTTAATACTAATGATTTTTATCAGAGCCTTGGTCCTCTTTGTGGTAAGCCTAACAACTTGAGTAAAATATTCAATGATGAGGAAGGAACCTCCTAAGTTCTCTAAAGATAACTACCTAGTATGGTCTAGCAGAATGAAGTTATATCTAAAAGGTATGGATCTCAATACTGGATGCATGTCATAAGAAGGTATATCACCCATCTTTGAAATCTCATTGTAGATGAACTAAAGGAACAAAAAGAGAATACTCAAGCTTGTGAAGCTATTGTAAGTACCCTATCTGATATTGAATATGTTGATGTTCGTGGACTAAAGACTACCTATGATGTATGGGAAAAGTTGAAAGTAATCTATAGAGGAGATATTCATGTTCAAGAAGCTAAGTAAGACAGTCTCAAAGGAAAGTATGATGAGATGACGATGGTAGAAGGAGAGAATATTGCACAATGTGGCCTAAGAATAAAAGACATTTTTGGTGCTATCAGAGGTTCTGGTGTAACTATTGAGGAAGATACTATGGTAAGTAAAATGTTAAGGAATTCACTACTTGTTTATGTCATTAGAGTGTCTTCTATAAATGAGATAAGAACCTTTGATAATGTTACTATAGATGGACTTATCAGTAAGCTTACTGCATTTGAAATAAATAACTATGATAATAGTATTCTTAGAGTTGAGGTTACTTTCAAGGCATCATTGTCTAATGTACACGTAAGGAAAGGTAAGGAAAAAAGTCATGATTCTAATTACTTGTCAATTTATGCTAGGGAACCTAAAGCTATCTTGGAAGAAGGAAACAAGGAGAGCTTGAAGCTCTACTAGCAAAGAGACTTCCTAAAGGGACTGGTAAGTACAAAGGTAAACTTCCACTAAAATTTTTCTCTTCTAATAGTATTGGACATATTGCTACTAGATGTCCTAATGGTGAACAAAAGGATAATTTCATAAAGTTTAAGGGAAAAGAGAAGAGAAATGTTTTGTTGCAGTGGATGAAGAAGTTAACGATGAAGAATCGGGAGATAATGAAGAAAATGATTTTGTATTTTTTGCAGTCAAAGAAGATCCATCTAAAGGAGAAAAGGCACTGGTTTCCCACTTAAGACAAAATGATGAATTCAATATAGATAGTGGGTTCTCACATCACATGACCGATGATAAGAGTAAGTTCATTAAAATTGATGAGTTTGATGGTGGTGTGGTAGGGTTTGGTAATAGTACACATTGTTTGGTTGAAGGTAAAGGCACTATTTCTTTGAATGGTGAGAGAAACATAGATGATGTTTATTATGTGGATGGTCTAACACATAATTTTTTAAGTGTAGGTCAACTAAATGATAAAGGTTACATAATGGAATTCAAAGGAGGTGTATGCAAAATAATTAGAAGCTCTTGTGAAGAGATTGCTACCGGTAGGAAAACTAGAGGTAATTTATTCTATCTGAATACTATTGTGAAGAGTTGTTTGGTTGCAAAGGTTGAATATAGTGTGCTATAGCATAGAAGATTTTATCATGTAAACTTTAATCGTTTAATAAAATTGAGTAAGACTAATGCAGTTAGAGGATTGCCTCAATTAGTCAAACCAAACAACATGATGTGTAAAGAATGTCAATTGGGTAAGTTAACTAGTTTCACTTTCAAAAGAGAGTCTTTCTCATCTAAGAGGATACTTGATTTGGTGCATACTGGTCTTTTTGGGCCTTATAGATAGATTATTTATGTAGGTGAAAGATATTTCATACTTTTTATTGATGACTATTCTAGAATGATGTGGGTAACTTTCTTGAAAGAGAAGTCTGATGCATTCCATAAATTCAAAGCATTCAGAACATTGTTTGAGAAGGAATCAAGTAAGATTTTGAAATGTTTAAGATCGGATAGAGGTGGTGAGTTTACTTCTTCAGAGTTTGTTAAGTATTGTGAAGACAATGGAATCAAGAGAAAAATGTCTTCACCAAGGAATCCACAACAAAATGGTGTTGTAGAGAGAAAGAACAAAAATATAGTGGATTTGGAAAGGACTATTTTGATTCAAGGTGAATTACAAAAGACGTACTAGAGATAAGAAATCAATATTTTTGTTTACACACTGAACCGGGTGCAAGTAAAGAAAGGAACATATAATACACCCTGTGAGATATCGTATGATCACTCACCTAATTGTAAATATTTCAAAGTCTTTTGAAGTAGGTGTTACATTAAGAGGGATGAGGAAACTAGAAAGTTTGATCCAAAAAGAGATGAATGTGTTTTCTTGGGTTATTCTACTAAAAGAAAAGGATATAATTGTTTCAATAAAATAACTAACAAGATGATTAGGAGTGAAAATGTAAAGGTGGATGAATACCCTGATAAATCTAGTGATTCAAGAAAGAAAGTGACAAAGGATGATCAGGAGATTTCATCTATTGAACCAGAAGTGCATGGAATAGTAGATCAAAATAATATGGGAGAAGTGATTCAACTGGCATAAGAAGAAGCTCGTAGACCTGAACCGGTGATACCTAAGTATGTGAAGATGAATCACTATGTTGATCAGATCATAGGTGATAATAATAATTCAGGTGCTCTAACTAGAAGAAATATTAGAGAAAGTACTTGTTTGATTTCCATGTGTGAGCCTAAGATAGTGAAGGAAGAAATAAAGGGTGAAGATTGGGTAAAAGTTATGGAAAAAGAACTTGATCAAATTAAGAAGAATGATACTTGGACACTTCTTCCTAGACTTGAAGATAAAAATGTGATTGGTACTAAATGGGTTTCATAAATAAATTGAATGAAGATGGAAATGTGACGAGAAACAAGACAAGACTTGTATGCAAAGGCTATGCACAAGAATGACTAGACTATGATGAGACTTTTGCTCTAGTAGAAAGACTGGAAGGGGTAAGAAATCTACTTTCTTATACTACTTAAAATAAGTTAAAAAAATTTCAAATGGATTTCAAGTTATCTTTAATGAATGTAATTATTGAAGAAGAGGTTTACTGATGTAGGAGCATCCTAGGGAAGTTGGTAATCTTGTATCAACCAAAAGGTTTCCTTCTTGTTTGTTTGTTGTTTTCTTCTAGTTGGACAGTTTTGGTGTTTTAGGTGGTGATCATCCTTATTGGCTCTTTATCTGATGCGGTTGAATGAGTTTTGCCTAGCCATCTTTGAGAAGATTTTTCTATGATCACATCATGTTTCAATTTTTTTTGGGGAAGGTATCTGAATATTGATCTGGTTCTATTATGTTCTTCAGTTTTCCAGTTGGTTGTTATTTTCTTATCAGTTTCCTTATCTTCCAGGTGGAATCTCCATGTGCAATCATGCCTTGATTCTTAGGACCTATGTGGAAAAAGTTTCCAATGATCGCATCTCTTTTGGTTTGTGGTTTTTTGAGTTCAGATTCATCTAGTCGCTATGGGTAACGCATCCATTTCTTGTTTGGACCGATCCAGGGAATTCTTCATTTGGTTGGTGATTATTGGGTTTTAGTGTGCACGGTCATGATTCATGGTTACTGGGAATCATGTGGACCTATATTTATGATCAAGTATCTCTATGTTCTTATTTGATGATTGGTGTTCCACATTTTGGGTCATGTCCTAAATATTGTTACAAGTTTCCTTGTAATTCTTTATTCGGGCTGACCTGATAGTAAAAATGTATAAATTTAATGTGTTTTAATGTGTTGAGGTATCTGGGAGGAGGGATTAGAATCCTTAGGGATGATAGTTCTAAGATGAAGTATATCAGAATTAGGATCTAAGAGTGAATTTCTATTTCTCCATAATCAGGAATGCCATACAGCCTCACATGTTTGAAGTCAATTTGATGTAATTTATTGTGAATGAAAATAAAAACTATTATGTTTGAATTCCTAGCATGGTATTTATTTTTTTATTTCTAATGTGTTGACTCATGCTGCAAGGTTGGAAATCTCCTTTGGGGATTTCTCCTTCCTTGACTGCATCAAAGTTGGTTTTAAAGCAATTTTTTCAATCGTTGGAGAGCAGATTGGATTCTATGGTATTGACATCTTGATTTGGTATGTTATTGGTGGTAGAGTCTGGATCTGACCTACAATTCCAGATTATATCATTTAGAATTTTCTGGATTGAAGATGCCTCCGACAAGAGTTCAAGGAGTCACCAATGAAGGTTTTAGTGTTTTTCAGAGGCAAATGTAAGCTTTACAGGATGATTTTTGAAGGAGAACTACATCAACAGTTTGCCAAGATAGGGATGAAGAGTCTGAGGAAGAAGAACACTTTGAATAAGCCATAGAAGAAGCCAGAGATCTAGATGAGGCCAGATTTTTGAAAGCTATATCTAATATTGGGAAGAGACCTAAAGTTTAAGTTTCTACATTTTTTGGTAGCCTTAGACCAAAGGAATTGATTGATTGGATTAATGAGATGGAGGAATACTTAGAGTATGAGGAGGTGGAAGATCCTAATCGGGTTCAATTTGAAAAAACAAAGTTAAAAGGTCATGCAAGTATCTAGTGGAGAGAAGTTCAATTGGAAAAAATAAGAAAGGAAAAGAAAATATTTCTAAATTGGATTGGATGGTTGAAAATTTGAAGGGACAATTTATTCAATTGAATTATGAATTGTAAATGTTCAAGAAAATGCAATGCTTGTGTGTGTGCTTGAATGTGACCTCTAAATCATGCACAAACCCAGCATAGTCTTTACTCAATTGTTCAATTTACAAAGATAAACATGAATTGTCTATCCTGCAAATTCAATTGATACGACTTGCTGCCTCCTAATTAGTTGTGGATGTTGATTTTACCCTTAGAACGAGAGCCAACAACCTGACCATTGCTAACATGGAGGATTTCTAGAATGTGAGGAAAGATGAAATTGCCATTACTCTATGAATGAGATTGCAACTAATCTATGAAAAGAAATGCAATTAATCTAAGAAAGTGAATTGCAACTAATCTAAGAATTAATTACAACTAATCTATCGAAGCAAATTGCATTTAATATATGAAAACCAAATGCTCCTAATCTAGAATTCAAATGCTTTTAATCTAGAATGGAAATTGCATTTAAACTAGAAAAGGAATTGTCATTAATCTAGAAAGATTGCAAGAATCAAATTGAAATGTTAGACATATAAATGAATCATAAATGAAAGCAATATATCTTCAATTCCAATTGAAACTAGCCTAATTATGCAATTTTAAGCTTAAAAGCATGAAAAAAATTAAATGCAAAATTGACTATAGATTTGATGCTCTCCAAAATCATCCTCCTCAATGAAGAAAAAGAGGTCCAATTTATAGAAAACCATGGAAAGAGAGTGAAGATTTTCTTGAAAAGAAACGGTGGTCTCTTCATTTCCATTTGAGACAAAAATGCAAAGATTATTTAATTAAAAGGGTGGATTATTGCCACATGAGTTTCCTTTCACATGGAATTATGGAATTCCTTTTTGAGGATAATTCATCCAATAATTAAATAATCTTTCAATTCCTTTTATGTATATTAGCTAAAGGGGGTGGAATTGATTTAATTAAAAGAACTTAGGACTTAGAATTAATTCAATTAATCATAGAGAATTTTTAGCTAATAAACTGTGAGAATTTATGAATTAAATATAATGTCAGATTTATGCAAATTTGGGTTTTCTACATTTGAAACTCAGTCAATTAAAGTCAATTAGGAGAAGAACTTGCCTAGTACAATAGGACTTTGAAGATGAAAAAATTGAAGGAATGCACCAAAATTGATTAGGATTATTAGGTGCCAATTTTGGGGTGTTACATTTTGCCCCTCTTTGAATTGATGTGCGAGCAGTGCATTGATTCAAAGAATAGTCTAAAGTGAAGATGAAGATATCGACAGTCTAGGTTAGGTTGCCAAGACACCAATCAGATTGAGAAGTAGAATCATCTAAGAAAAGATCAGAATCAGGGTTAGATTGCCCCAATGTCCACCAATAGCTGATGAAGATCTAGGACTATCTCTAGAATCAGGGTTAGATTGCCCCAATACGAAGGTTGGCCCTCCAAGATCTAGGTTAGATTGCCTAGATAACAATCTAAAGAGTTTTTGAGAGAAATCTTTAGAATGAAGCGTAACTTTCAAGAATTAGCATTACATTGCCCCAATACCCAATGAGATTTCAAGAATCATCTCCAGAATGAAGCTTGATCCTTGAGGATCCGAGTTAGATTTCTCAGATACCTAGAAAGATAGATGACAAGATGTGAGACATCAAGATGTCCCTAGAGTTTCAAGATCATAGAATATCCAATTTTGACCATAAGGTACAAAAAATTGAATATGCCCCAAGTGATGAGATGCCCCTAGCGATGGGAACTTTTGATTCATAATGACACATCATAATGAGGAGAGTGAGAAATCACAGAGAAAGATAGATCAAGAGAGAGAAGAATCAATTTAGAGCGATCGAGAGGTCCTATTGATTAGGTTTGACCATAGTTGACCAGAATTGACTAGAGTTGACTTTGATGAAAAGATTACAGAAACTGAGAAAATGATAACAAGAGATAATTCTGACAAGAAAGCAATGTCAGAAAATTGACTGCACAAGCGTCTGATCGCGTCAGTCCCAAAATTTTTAAAATGCAATTTCAAGCTGCTTAGGAGTGTCAGATTTTGATTTCGATCACAAAAATGGATTCAGAACGGTCCATTTAGCCAAGTGTGCAACTTTCATGGAAAACATAGCACTTTGAAAAATTAGGTCAAAGGCTATATAAGGCCTGGAGGGGTCATTTTCAAATCATCATTCACCTTTTGACTTTAGCGATGGCGAGGGCTCCAGCTGATATTGATAGCATTCCTGTATATTCTCACTGATTTGAGCACTACTGACGACACAACCAACCAGTGGAGTATGATGCACCTGTAAGTAATCGCAACTTGATCCTGTATTTCTGAAAAAAAATTATCCATTTTTAGCGTTAGCATATTTTTAGGGCTATTTTAAACTTGTCTTGCCCAATCTCGCGTGAGGAAATAGTTTCCTCACACCGGCCCTGATCGCCTTTCGTGCGAGGAATCTGAATCCTCACGTGGGTTAGGTTTTTTGCACGTGGGCCCCTCCCCAGCACTTGCATGAAGAGCGCACATGCACCGTGTGAGATTTCTAGAATCTCACGTGAGAACACATCCCACCTCACACGAGCCAGAAAGCTCACGTGGGACAAGAGTTTTCTCACGCGAGAAAAGAGTTTTCTCGCATGGGAAACTGGCCAAAAGTCAAACATTGTCATTTTCTTGCGTCACAGAGTCAACTAGTTGCCATATCTGAAACTGTGTGTAGAATAGGTCCGTAGCAACATTTGTTGTCTTTTTCTTTGAAAAATCATCATTGTTGAGGTACTGATCCAATTTTGTCACTTGCTTTGCAGGTCGACTTCCCAGACATTAGTTTCTGATCTCATCATCCTATTATGGGTGAGTTATTACAGAGACTATCAGATGCTGACAGGGCCCACATTGACAGGCTGGGATTGACATATCTGTGTGATGTACCCGATATTCAGGCAAATCACAGATTACTTGGTTCCTTGGTTGAGCATTTCCATTTGAAGATGAACACTTTTCATTTTTTGCAGGGAGAGATGACGGTGACTACGGAGGATGTATACTAGATTTTGAGATTGCCTTTCCATGGAGCTCGTGTAGAGTATTGCACACAGCCTAGAGATGGTACATAGGCTTTGAGAGCCATCTTTTAGGATGATTTGATGATGGGCCAGGCCATTTCATGGGAGGAGTTGATACACAGTTATGGTAGAGATTATCCCCTGGCAGTTGTTCTTGCACTATTTATGAGTTGCCATTTGGTTCCTGATCGTGGTCAGCACAGATTAGAGTGCGGCTAGGGTGTTATGCTCTAGAAGATGCTGGATTTTCCTATAGTTACTTTTGGATGGGACAAGTGTATGCTCACACAGATGTACCATGAGATGCATGAGATTGTGTATCGGGGTGCCCGTACTATGGTGGCATGAGTCATTGTTTTGCAGATCTGGGCCTAGGAGAACCTTCCTGTATGTAGGCTGATATTCCATGATACATGATAGCCATTAGAGCCATACATTTATAGATATGTCGGTCTGATGACCCAGCCCACTCTGGGTAAGACTGAGCAGTGGAGGGCACAGATTGATGATATGGCTACAGTCATATGGCGACCTTGGGCAGCCACTGAGGTGTGGGATGATGCTCACCATGAGTTATCATACATGTTATGTTTGCATCCTCTGATAAGACATACCATTACTATCATTGAGTGATTTTTTCTCACGCACGTATTGTGCCAATTTGGGAGGCCGCAGGACGTGTCTTTGGAGTATTGTATGTATGCCTGATTCGTCGATGAGACGAAGAAGGGGTGGCAGAGATTGCTTGATAGGGGCACAGCATGATAGATGCCCGAGTACCACCAGCTAGGTGGGATTATATGGCTGTAGTGATGAATACAGGTATGACACCTACATACAGAGACTACATGTTAGCACATCCTTTTCCTAGATTCACAGCTCTAGTGGGTCAGATACCTCAAGTGGTTCAGCCACCACTATAGCAGCAGGCACAATAGGTTCCTCCACCAGGACAGTAGCCACAAGATCAGTAGCCACAACAGCCACCTCTACAGTAGCAGGAGAGAGTTGTATGACCATGGACACATCAGACTGATATTCCTGTGAGACCCATGGGATCAGATTTAGGTGTTGGGCCTAGTGGCAGTCAGGACAGTGCTACCGAGCAGGGAGATGACACAGTGATGGCTGATGCTATTCTGACTGATCCTCCAGCAGGCGGACAGGTAGCACAGTTGCAGGAGGCTCTCCAGAGGGTCAGAGAGAGAGCCCAACAGACTCAGAGGAAGCATGATGAGCTCCACACATAGATGATCATTCGAGATATGTGGATATCAAAGTGAGACCAGGAGATCCAAGAGTTGCAAGAGGCACTGGCTAGATCACAATTGGAGACTAGATATGAAGCTGCTCAGGCTTCTTACTATTATTATGTGTATACTATTTCCATACCTAAGGCAGCGGATCAGATTCTTCCTTTCATAGAGTATGCTGGTGCATGGGTCATTCCATAAGGACCACCTCCAGTGGGACCTCCTCCTCCTCAGCAGTAGGGTATGCCACCCCCTCAGCAACAAGGCATGCCACCACCTCCACCTCCTCCAGGTCGTTAGATTGCGATGTATATTGTACCACCATTTTGACATATTGTGCTCGAGTAACACCCTTGTACATTTGGACCGATCGATATATATATATGAGCTCAATTTTTGGCATCATTATACATGTTTATATATTGCTTTAGATGTGTACGTTTTATGAGATGATTTCCTATATGATCAGATGTATGGATTAGAAATGTATGCCATGGATGAATATACAAATGTTTATGCACATGTTTTATTGATGTATGAAAATGCTATGATAGATGTTAGATGGATAAATGCTATGCATGATTTGATTTATGCTTATAATGGATGCATATGTTTATGGATATATGTATGCAAATGAATGTATGAAAATGCAATTTTTGGAAATGAATGTAATGGTACTAATCATATCATGCAGGATATTTGCAATATACAACAGGTACTAACCAAAAGAGCACGCACAAAGATCGAGAATGAGGACTGGACACTCATGCAGTCGAGAAGAAACCATGATGAAAGATGAGGACCTCTGAAGAATGAGAAGATAATGAAGAGAGCACCAAACTACCATGATGCAAGCCTAAAATGTGAATGCAAGCCTACAATGCAAATGCAAGTCTAAGCTAAATGCAATCCTAGGACTTTGGTTGTTGGACTCATCGTATTTATCATCATCGGGTGCTTTTGGATCTTCGGAGTCAATACAATCCTTACTGGTGCTACTGTGACCATAAGAATATTAATATGACTTTCATCGGATAAAATATAGGAAACAAACATAAGCACCAAGGCACAAAAGCCAAGGTGACCCGAACATTATTTCCAGCTTGATATAGTAAAAGTTCACAAGTAAACAAACACAGCAATAACAGTCAAGGAGATAGTTTCGACCTCCCCTTGGCATAAAAATAAACAAGATCAAGGGATGTGAGGCTTTTCCACCTTAATGCAGAAGATCTTATCTCATACACCCTATTTATTTGACGTTGTCGGATCATCGAAACCACACCAACAAGCAGTAGACAAAGAAAATATCAAATGAAATCCATGAGAATAGACAACATTCAAAGAAAGAGTCAATCATATCTTAGCATGTTTCAAGGTTTACAAGTGTGTCTATGTTTAGGGTGTTGAAAAACACCATTGTGCTTGTGAGTGCAAATGTGTTTGATTGCTATGGAGAGATATTTATGTTGCGAGATATCCGATGTGTGTTGAAAAACACAGATGTGTCCAAAGAGAGTGTTGAGAAACACCAGTTTGTGCCAGTAGAGAGTTGTCCTTTAACAAGATTACTGACTCAAGTTCAAACTAAAGAGCAATTGAAGTGGGGAACCATGCCCCCAAGTGACGAATGAATTGAAGCTAAAAAAATAGATAGCGAAATGATGGGAGAAATCTCAGCAATGTAGCGGCAGTAGGCAGACTCAATGAGAACCATTGATGACTGTCGCAAGAGATTATCAAGCATAATGATTGATAACAAGATCAAAGCATTAGTAGGTAGATGCAGTGAGATCCACTGGTGATTGATGCAAAAGAGAGTCTCAAGAAGAGACAAAGTGCTTTCAAAGCATTGTCAGGCAGACGCAGTGAGAACCAATGGTGACCGATGCAAGAGGAGAAAGACTCCAAAAGATAAGACAATGCCCCCTAGACTAGGAACATGCCCCTGAGTGTGACCAACTTCAATGCATGTGAGGTCGAGAAAAATCTCAAAGATGATGGAAAGAAAAAGCATGGGAAAACTAAAGCAGGAAAGCAAATTAAAGTGAGAAAGCAAACTGAAGCAGGAAAGCGAAAGAGCAACTGCGAGAAAGCCAAGATATGCTATGACAGAAACAAGAGGTGCCTGTTTACCAGGTTTTCACCATCTTGGAAGAAATTCTATTTTTTCTACCATGATGCCTGTTTACCAGGTTTTCATCAATGGCACATTTTTCTCTTTTTCTCTTTTTTTGTATTTTCAATTTTTTTTTTTTTTTTTGTTCTTTTTTTTTTTTTTTTGTATTTTTTTTTTTTTTTTTTCTTTTTTTTTTTTTTTTGTATTTTTTTTTTTCATTTTTTTTGGATATTATCAAGACACCTGTTTACTAGGTTTTCACCAGGATAATAGATACATCAAAGTGTCTATTTTCCAGGTTTTCACTAAGATGATCATTTTTTTAGGATATTTTACAGTTTTTAGGATTTTCTCAGAAATAAAGTATGTACATGAGCATGCAGAAGATATCGTAATTGTAGAATTTCTTCAGGTGAAGAGTGTTGATGGGCTCTTTGAGTGGTTCACCTTCTATAGTGGAGAGCTAATAAATGCTAGACCCAAATATTATAGTAATAATATAAGGACCAAGCCAGTTCGGCTCAAACTTCCCTTTCTGAGTTCGTTGTTGCTAATTTTTAGGATTATCTCTCAGGACGAGATCACCTATTTGGAAGTCTCTTTATCTAACCTTCTTGTTATAGCCCTTAGATATCCTCTTTTGATATGCTCTGAGATGATTGAACGCCACCTTCCAACGTTCATCCAGTAACTCAAGCTCTTGAAGCCAAGATATTCTAATGTCATCATCTGTAATGAGGCCTTTCAAAGAGACTTGCAAGGTAGGAAACTCAACCTCAATAGGAAGTACAACATCTGTGCCATAGACTAAAGCAAAGGGTGTGGCCCCTGTTGGCGTTCTTATACTGGTGTGATAGGCCCATAAAGCCAGATTAATCTGGAGGTGCCAATCCCGTCCAGACTTGTGTACCATATAGTGCAGGATCTTGAGAATTGCTTTGTTGGAAGCTTCAGCTTGTCCATTTCCTTGAGGATAGTAAATAGATGACCAGTGTTGAATAATCTTGAACTTAGTGCACAAATTTGTCAAATATTTATTCTTGAATTATCTTCCATTGTCAGTGATAATAGAGGAAGGTACACCATATCTACAAATAATGTAGTTTAGTATGAACATAGCTACAGATTTTCCATCAGTTACACTAAGAAGTATTGCCTCAACCCATTTAGTAAAATAATCCATAGCAGTGATGATATACTTGTGTCCTCATGAAGAAGAGGGATATATCTGACCCACTAAGTCAAAAGCCCACTGTTGAAATGGCCAAAAGGTGATAAATGGAATGAACTCCTTAGTTGGAGCATGAATCAAGTTACCATGGAGTTGACATTGCTTGCAAGACTTGGCAAACTGCGTAGCTTCCTTCTCCATATCAGGCCAATAATAACCAGCTCTAATAATCTTACGAGCTAGTGTCAGACCATTTGAGTGAGAACCAAAAATGCCTTCATGTACTTCTTCTAACATGTGTTTAGACTCATTAGGTTCTAGACACCTAAGGAGGGTACCATCTAGACCCCGTCTATACAAGTCATTTTCTACAATGACGTACCGTGAAGCACTGCGGATTAGATGGCATTTTTCATTTCTAGTATATGTGTCAGGAATAGTTTGGTTATGGAGATAGGAGTATATGTGGTGGTAGAGAGATGAATCATGTCCAATTACTGAACAGACCATCTAGGAGTCAGGAGAGTCATAGGTAGGGTAGCATAATGTCTCCACTAGGAACTCATGTCTGAAATCATTCTCTGGCATTTGTAACATAGAGGCCAGAG
>MU224875.1:2784476-2845965 GCA_018584345.1 Thuja plicata | reverse complement strand
TCAATTAATCATAGGGATTTTTTAGCTAATAAACTCTGAGAATTTAGGAATTAAATATAATGTCAGATTTATGCAAATTTGGGTTTTCTGCATTTGAAACTCAGTCAATTAAAGTCAATTAGGAGAAGAACTTGCCTACTACAATAGGACTTTGAAGATGAGAAAATTGAAGGAATGCACCAAAATTGATTAGGATTATTAGGTGCCAATTTTGGGGTGTTACAACTTGAACTATACTAACAAATTGATATAGGAGTATACTAAAGAATTCTATAGAATCATGATTAGGACTTTTCATTCTGAGGCTGATAAGGAAAAGGTTGTTAGGTGTATCTATGGCCTGAGACCTAGTATTCAAGAGGAGTTACTTATGGTTTGAATGAAATAAATAGAGATTCTTATCAAATGGCATTGAGGATTGAAGAGAAGTTGAACAAGAGGTTCGAAGGTAGACAAAATAACAAGAACTGGGGTGGTAAGACTAGAGATCCAACTACTGGGAGTAATGTGGTGGAGAATCCTAAGAATACTGATGAAGGATCTAGTAGTAGTTGAACCACTAAGAATTACAATGGTGGATAAAGAGGAAGATGGGGAGGTGAATTTATGGGTACTTATTTTCAGTGTGGTGAGAAAGGTCATAGAGATTTTTTAGTGTCCTAAAAGGAGAGTTTCACATTTGGATAGAGGGGTTACATTTCCTTCAAAGGAAAGTACAATGGAAATTGTTGAAGAAGGTGAAATTTGTATCAATAGAATATTTGTTGTGTGTATTAATGAACCAGTGCAAAGAAGGAATTTATTCAGAACCAGATATAAGTGTAAGGATAAGGTATGTAATATTATAATTAATGGTGGAAGTTCTAATAACTTTGTTTTAGAATAACTGGTTAGTAAATTAAAGCTAGAGAGGGAAAAATACCCTTCTCCTTATCAGATTATTTTCTTACAATATGTATCTAAGGATAGGATTAAAGAGAAATGCCTAGTTATTTTTAAGATTGGGGCTTATTATGATGAGATATTATGTGATGTGTTTCCTATGGATGCTTTTCATCTATTTCTTGGGAGACCTTGGTAGTTTGATAGGCATGTTGTGTTTGTTGGTCATGCTAATACCTATGTGGTAAGGAAGGAAGGATTTGATCATAAACTAATACCTTTGCAGGAAAAGGAGTCGAAAGATGTGGACTTTTCAGATGTTGTCTAATTGACATTGGCAGACACAAGAAGCTAAGAGTTAATGAACCTATTCCTATTATTGGAGTGAAGGAAGATCTGAAAGAGAGAATTAAGGAGAGTGACATATTTGAAGAACTTGAATAGATTAAAAGGAAAATGACATTTATCTTGGAAGAGATAGGTTCAATTTTGTGGCCCAAGGTGATCCAAATTGATGGTGAAGGACAGAGCCCAAAAACCATATTTTTTTGTCGAGGTAGACATGATAGTATAAATTATTTTATGGTAGTGTAGGAGATGATGACACTTGGAAGTGTTGGATAGCAAGATACAGATGATGTTGAAATGAAGAAGAATCTCATTGGTTAGTTTGATGATGATGTGGCTTAGAGAATTTCTGATGGTAAGCAAAGGAAGCTGAAGGATTGTAGTAGAGAGAAGAAAGAGGATAGAAGAGGTAAGCTCCTACGATTTGTAGACATGAAATCTGAGAAGAGTGCAGGTCAAGTGAAATTGCAGAATTAGAAACTAGATAGAGGAAAGATGGTATTGTTTGCATGAAAAGAGGATGTGTGGATCAAGACTATGTATAGGATATATATTCTAAATCCCATTAGATGTTCATGATTTCCTCTGATGGAACATATTTTTCACCTGGGGTGTCTGATGCAGGAGCGTCTCGGGCAATTTTCAATCTTGTATCAACCAAAATATTTCCTTCTTGTTTGTTGATGTTCTGTTTCACTTGGACAGTTTTGGCATTTTAGGTGGTGATCACCCTTGTTGGCTCTTTATCTTGTTTGTTCTAAAAATCTTGGAGAATATTTTTCTATGATCGCATCATGTTTCATTCTATTTTGGGGAAGATATCTTAATATTGATCTAGTTTTATTATGTTCTTCAATTTTCCAGTTGGTTGTTATTTTTCTTATCGGTTTCCAGATCTTCTGGGTGAAATATCCATGTGTAATCATGCCTTGATTCTTAGGACCTATCTGGGAGTATTTTCCAATAATTACATCAATCTTTTGGTTTGTGTTTATTCAAGCTTGGATTCATCTTGTGGATATGGGTAACGCGTTCATTTCTTATTTGTACTGATCTGGGGAATTCACCATGCGGTTGGTGATTATTGGGTTTTAGTGTGTGTAGTTGTGAATCTTGGTTACTAGGATTCATGTGGACCTATATTTATGATTTTACATCCCTATGTTCTTATTTGATGATTGGTGTTCCACATTTTGGGTCCTTTCCTAAATATTGTTACATGTTTCCTTGTAATTCTTCATTTGGGTCGACTTGTTGGCAGTAATGTATAAATGTAATGTGTTTTAATGTGTTGATGTATCTGAGAGGAGCGAGTGTCATCCTTGGGGATGATAGTTTTGAGATGAAGATCAAAATTAGGATCTGAGAAATATTTTGTATTTATTAGTAACTAGGAAGGCCTTACAACCCAGCATGTTTGAAGTCAATTTGATGTAAGTTCTTGTTGATGACAATAAAAATTGTAATGTTTGAATTCCTAGCATAATTTTTCTTTATTAATTCCATCGTGTTGACTCGGGTTGTAAGGTTGGACATCTCCTTTGGGGATTTCTCCTTCCTTGACTGTTTCATCTACATAGAACAACCTGATTGTTTTGCATTGACAAAGGATAAGGACATGGTATGAAAACTACAAAAGGTATTATATGGACTAAAACAAGCTCCAAAGGCACGATATGAAAGATAAAATTTCCATCTTATTCAGATTGGCTTTAATAGAACAAGTGATGATAATAATGTATATCTCAAAGTTGAAGGAGATAAGTTGTTATTAGCTTAAGTAATTCTTGATGACATAATACTTGTAGGAAATGATGAGATGATTTTGAAATCTGTTGAAGAAATGAAGGAGTTTTAAATGTCAATGATTAGGGAGATCAAATTCTTTATTGGATTGCAGGTTTCAAAACTAAAGAATGGTGTGTGTGTGTGTGTGTGTGTGTGTGTGTGTGTGTGTGTGTGTGTGTGTGTGTGTGTGTGTGTGTGTGTGTGTGTGTGTGTGTGTGTGTCAATCCAAATATGTGAAAGAAGTACTCAAGACTTTTGGTATGGATGACTCCAAACCAGTAGGAACCCGCATGGTAATAGGATTTGAATTATCTAAGGATGATCAATCTAATGTAGTAGATACTACTTTTTATAGATCTATGATCAGTAAGTTGTAGTATGTTGTTCATGGCAGACCAAATATTGCTCATGCAGTTGGTATAGTTGCTAGATTTCAATAAAACCCTAAGGAATCTCATATGGCTGCAGTCAAGAGGATATTTAGGTATTTGAAAGGGACAATTAAATATTGTATGTGGTATGATCATGATGGTAATTTTTCTTTGAGTGTGTTTCTGATGCTGATTGGGTAGGAAATGTTAATGATAGAAAGAGTACAAGAGGTGGTGCATTCTTTCTAGGTGAAACACTTATATCTCGGACAAGAAAAAACCAAAATTGTATCTCACAATCCATTGCAGAGGTAGAATATGTAGCAGAAACTATAAATTGTACACATATTGCATGGATCAAGAAGATTCTTCAAGGCATCAAAGAAAAGGTAACTGAACCAGTAACTATCTTTTGTGACAATATAAGTACAATAAATATTTCCAAGAATCATGTGATGCATTCCAAGACTAAGAATATTGGAATTAAGTATCACTTTCTGAGAGAGAAAGTGCAGGATCAAGAGGTGAAGTTGGAATATGTACCAACAAAGGAGCACAAAGAAGATATCTTCACCAAGCCACTACCAAGCCACTACCTAAGGATACTTTTGAGTAGCTTAGAGGTAAGCTAGGGGTTATTCCCCTACCTAAATAGAAATAAGATGTTTTTGGTGCATCAATCCATTGGATTTATTACCATATCTTTCATTGTGTATTGATGTTCAGGGGACTACTCCTTAGGTGGAGCAGTCAAATAGAGAAGAAGAAAATTGCAACAGATGATGTATTGGGCCTATTTTTCCATTGGTATTGTTCTCAAAGGGGGAGAAGAGAAAAGAAGACTAAATTTTTGGGAGAAGAGAATGAGAAGACAAAGATAGAAGAATCAACTAAGGGGGATCAGTTTTTGATATCTAGGTGCTCTAGATGATTGCTTGGTATTGTTGGTGTTTCCATCAATGCCAAAGGGGGAGATTGTTGGCATAACTAATGTGGAGTGAAGTTGAGTATGTCATGGTGTTGAACTAATGATAGGTTTCTTAGTTATGATGTTGTCATGAATCTCAAATTAGTGTTTGTTGGTTGACAGTGTGCCTGTTATACTAATGTATGTTCAAGAGATTGAATCTAGAGTTGTAGTAAGAGTTTGTGTGTACGATCATAAAGGAAGACTAAATGATGTCTCTAGATGTTATTTCTATGAGCACACAGGTTGATCTTATGAATGGTGTGAGATATGATTGATTGAATGTTGAAATGTTACAAGAAGGACATGATGAGGCCAGGAAGGAATGATTTGATAATTGTGTCCAATAAGTTTGGATTCAGATGTTGTGGTCATGATATGTTTATATTTACTATGTTATGGGGTTGGCGTTGCAACTGCATCATGATTTTATGATTGGAAGGCAAAGTTTAAGTGGTAGAAGGTCCTTGAGTTAAAAGGTTAAAGATATTATTAGAACAGTTAGTCAGATCCTTGATGGGTGATGATGCACCGTATTGTAGTAATTGATTATGTGTTCAAGGGATGGTAGTGATGTTTCTAATCAATGAGGATTGATGAGTTGGCATGTTATTTATCTTTATGATTGGATTACTTGGAGCTTGTGCAAGAACATTGGAACATATGTTTTGGTTTGACATTTCTTTGTCAAATCGATGTTGAAGGATGACCTAAGTTTATTAGAAAGTGTTTTAGATTGTTAACATTGTTAAATATGTAAAATGATGAAAACCACAAGTGTAGATTGTGGATGTAGAGGTGTTATTGAAGAGAAGAGAGAAGATTTTATGTATGTGAAGAAATGATTAACCTCCATGTTCCTCCCTTTTTAGGGGCTAAGACAGTGGGCATGGCACAAGGGCTAATGGACCTCCTAATTAGACCTTGGCTCAATAGTTCTTGAATCTACCTAGCTATATCCTCATTTTGTTGAGAATTCATTTTGTATGCAGCCTTATTGGGTAGGGTAGCTCTAGGGATTAGGTCTATTTGGTGGTTTAGTGACCTCTTAGGTGGTAGGGATGATGGTTTTCCATTAGTGACTATGCCTTCATACTTCTGCAACAACTCTTGCACTTCCTTTGGCAACTCTGTCTTATTCATTGATTTGTCTACACTTTCTTCTTTCAACACCAATGCAAAACCAACTCCTTATCCTTCTTCCAAGGCCTCTAAGAACTCCTTGTCCTTCTTCCAAGGCCTATAAGAACTCCTTTTCACTCACCATGAGAAAATTTGGGCCAGATGACTTTATCTCTACATCTTCTAGTAGTGACTGGATTTTGAATATCACATTATCCTTCTTGAAAGTGTCTGAGTTCTTTGCACCATCATGCATGGCCTTTCTATCAAATTTCCATGGTCTACCTAGGAGTAGGTGGCATGCATCTGATGAGACCATTTTACTATCTCTATTATATTAATCCTTATACTCTATTATTAAGTATTATCAAAACAATTGTGAACTTTTAGTCACTTGAACTTGTGTCAAGTACAGATAGAACCATTAAACCATGGGTGGAATAGATATGTCATATTATGCCAATATTATATATATGTTGTAGTATTTCATATAATAATCAAAATGTGTGTTCTAACATCTAGATTAATTTGAATGAGCCACTTGTATGAATATCTTTTGCATGATAACTAATCCTGCCAGGAAGTAGGAGTACTGGGAGTGGTCGACAACATTCAAGGAGGACGTTAAAGACCAACTTCGAACAGATAAGTCATCATGGCATCATAAAACATGGCTACCACAAATCAGGAGCCACTATTTTAGAGATGTATGAATGTAGCTCTACAATATTTCCTCTGTATTTCTAGCATGTTGACTTGGTCACCCAAACTTCATTGCATATGTAGTGGGCTGTTGTGTTTCCTATTTTTTTCTCTTTGGCACAGTTTTAGTTAGATAGTTCCTTTTTCTGTTTCAGAATAAAGAATTCAATCCTCTATTTATAGGGATGAGATTGATATTTTTTAGGTTTAGAGATTTTTTGAGTACAATGTTCTGATTGTATTTTGCACAACAAGTTCATTTTCAGTTTCATGTATCATTCTCATGTAATCAGTTTTGAAAGATAATGAAGTAAATTTTGGTTTATATTCTATGTTCATAGATTAGTAGAAGTTGACCAAGGGGGCCCACTTGGTAGGTGGATTAGAGTAGAAGTATAATAGATTTACTTTCTACATTTCCAAGCATTCTAGATCTAAAGTTACAGTTTATTCCTGCAGCATTGTACTTTGTGAATGTTCCTGCAACACTAGCAAGGATAGTTATAGTGAATGCCCTAGGTTGAAAGAATAGGTTTAAGTAGAGTTTGCAAGTTGTAGCATTCATTTTAGTAAGGAGTAAGTGTGTTTCCCTTCTTTCATCCCTAGTATAGATTCCTTTCATGTACTTTACTTTCATGTAGCATAGGTAGAGTGGCTCTTTAAGGAACTTAGTGCACATACTATGTCATACCATTTCAAGTATATGTCCCTGGGTTGACAAACTAAATGCACCTCATGGTGGGAGAAGTGATCCTTAGATTGAATAAACTATTCCTAAGAGAGGCTTTGGGCATGATTACTAAGAACCTATTGTGAGGCGGTTCATTTTTGGCGCCATTGTCAGGGGTGGTGTCAAGCTAAGAAAATTTCTGAGTCATTTTTCATTCTTTTAGCTAGTTTAGTGGTTTGTGGTCCTAAATTTGCTTCACCAGTGTGAAGAATTCATTTACATGCATCAAAGGGGAAGAAGAAGAGACAGATATGGTAGATTTCTTCCAGGAGAACCTGCGAATTTGAATGAGCAATTTGAAGAAGTTGAGTTGCCTTTTGTTGACGCAAGTCCCAAGTTTCCTGCAGCATCTTCCGCTGGAGCAGAGCCTTTTGATATAAGTGGTCTTTGGCCTTTCGCTGAAATCTTGGCTAGCTTTCTTGATAATTCTGACCCAAACACACCTGTAGTTAACAATATTCTTGTGGCTAATATTCCTTTCCAACAACACCACCAACTCCCAATACCTCTAGTAATGGCACAACCTACTTTCCCATTTCCTCTACCGAGCCTTATAAACAATGCCAATCTCAAAAATATACCCTCTGCTACACTTCCAAAGTTTTATGTGCTAATAACCGAAGATCCTAACACCTTTTTGTTCGAGTTTGACATCCTCTGTTGTAGCTTTGACTATAACACTGATGCCCATACACTCAAGTTATTTCCAGAAACACTAAAGGAGTCGGTCTTACGATGGTTCATGGACCTAGGAGAAAATGCAGCAGGCACATGGGATGAAATGCAGACTCTATTTTTGCAAAAATACAAATAATATTGCAAGGGGAGTGACCCGAGGGGAGATGACATTTTTAGAATGTTGCAGAAGGAGGATGAAACTTTGGAGGACTATGTTTCATGTTTTTTATATACCATGCAGAAGAATCCCCAACATGTTCTAGCAGAGGAGTCACAGAAACTAGTCTTTTGAGAGGAGTGAATGATAGTTGTTTGGAAGCATTGGACCTCATGGATGGTGGGGACATATCCCAATCTTCTTGGGATGACCTCAAGAAAATCTGTCACAACTACTCCAGATCAACTGGGAAGAAAAGAAGAGGATACCGATCTACAGTCACTAAAGGGAACAGTTTAGGCATTTCTAAGTTGGAGATATCTAATTTGCTAGAAGATTTCAAGAAAGACATCATTAATGATGTTGCTACACATCTTGACACTGTGACTGCTAAGAAGAAACATGCAAACACTGAATTGTAGTTACATGAGTACTGTCCACATTACCATAAACAAAAGAAAGACTATGGATGCAAGTTGGTGGCAAACATGGAAAATCAACATTTTCCTACCGAGTACATGAAGGTAGAGGGAGATGATGAGAAAGTGTTCTTCATTTCTCAACATCAACCATGGGCTTCAAGACAAGGTATGCCTCAGGACCCATTACAATTTTCAAATCCTTACAATAGTAAATGGCATAACCAAAGTTATCAGAATACTCCTCAGTACTCTCAGCCAGCCTGGAATAACCAATGGCCTAACCAACAAAATAACCAGTGGCCAAACCAGCAAAACCAATGGAAACCACCGCAAGGAAATTGGTAGTAAAATAACCAATGGAGGGGGCCTCCATAGTGGCCTAACCAAAATCTTATTTTTCTACAACTGCCACCACCAGTCCCACCTCCTGTAGTAATGCCACCTCCTGCAACCACTAGCCCCAATCCAAAGCAAACCCAATTACCTGCTCAACCACAACTAAATCCAAATAGCAAGCAACAGCAACAACCAATGTATACCACTGATACATAGAAGTATCTTGCCTACACTCTAGAGATATCTAATATCCATTTGAGGTCAGGTACTACTCTATCTTCACCCAAACATCCTATTATCATAGAAGTTACAGACACTCCTACAACATCAGCACCTCTTCCAGAGGCTACATTGCAAAATACCACCCAATCAACTCAAAAACCTAGCAAAACTGATGTTGAAATCTCAGTTGACCATCCTTTTCCACAAAGGCTCACAAGAGAAAAGCCTATATCCCAAGAGGAAATGCCTTTTGACATTCTTGAGCAGCTGAAAAATATGCACATCCAAATACCTTTGTTTCAAGCTATCAAAGATGTTCCTATCTATGGGAAAGCTATTAAGGGCGCATGCCTTAAAAATCCTGGAAGGAAAAATAAGAACCCTCAAATAATTCATGTAATAGGGAAACTTGCTGATATCATGTTGGGCAAGGTAGTTATACCCAAATATTCAGACCCTGGAAGTCCAGTAGTAGATTTGATAATTAATGGACAATCTGTTAAAAATGCTTTAGTTGATTTGGGAGCAGCCATCAATGTAATGACTAAAGATACAATGCACAGACTAAGTATAGAGGGTTTGAGAACAATACCAATAGTATTGCAACTTGTTGATAGTTCAACAGTCACTCCAGATGATCTTATAGAATATGTGGTAGTCACCTTAGACTCATGGGAATACCTTGCAGATTTTCTCATCTAATCACCAAAAGTAAACTTTGTTGGCTATACAGTCATCTTAGGGAGACCTTGGTTAGCCACCACTGATGCAAAAATTAACTGCAGATCAGGATGTATGACAATTTCAAATGGTTAGGCAATAAAGAAGCTAGCACTCTATCCTCCTTCCCAGCCTCAGCTAGACTTGAGAGATCCTATTTGGCTAGAACTAGGGGATGAAGGACAAGAGGTCAACTTTGTTTCTCAGCTTATGATGATGCATAGACAGTCTTTTCTGAAAATGCAAGTGGAAGATGATGTAATACAAAGTATTCTTACCAATGAGTGTATAGTAGCAAAAGATGTTTCTAAAAGTGCTATTCTGCAACTATGTACCTATGAAGATTATGTCTTTCCAGCAAGCCCTAAGATGATTAGCCAATTGTTACCATGTGAGGTAGCTATAAGCCCAGTACCTGAGATGTCAATGGTAGAGCTAACAACTACAGTAGAAATTTCCCCATGTTACAATCTCCATGTGAACAACAAGTTGCCACCAACACAATTGGCATTGTTAACAAAACTCTTGTGTGAGCATGAGAAAGCCTTTGCTTGGGATTATGGAGAAATGCTAAGTTTGAACCCCAAACTCTACACCCAGAAGATCTACATTGATGATGGCAGCTTACCACTACACCAGCCTCAAAGAAGGATAAATCTAGCATTGAGAGAGATAGTCAAAAGTGAATTACAAAAATTACTAGATGTTGGTTTCATCTATCCAATCTATGATAGCGAGTGGGTATCACCTTTGGTCATTGTACCTAAGAAAGGGGGGAAATGGAAAATATGTGTGGATTATAGAGAGTTGAATAATGCCACAAAGAAAGATCATTTTCCTTTACCCTTTATTGATCAAGTCCTGGACACTCTACCCAATAAGAAATATTTCTCCTTTCTGGATGGATACAGTGGTTACAACCAGATTAGCATTTCTCCAAAAGATCAAGAGAAGACTACATTCACATGCCCCTAGGGCACATATGCCTATTATGTATTACCATTTGTCTTATGTAATGCAATAGCTACTTTCCAGAGAGCTGTAATCAACATCTTTGTTGACATATCACATGATTGTATGGAGATATATATGGACGACTTTACTATATTTGGTGTCACCTTTGAGGAAGCCCTAAAAATTTTGGAAAGAGTACCAATCAGATGTTAGGAACACAAATTATCTCTCAATAGTGAGAAATGCTTCATGATGATGCAAGAAGGCGTAGTGCTAGGACATTTTATCTCCAAAGCTGGAATCCAGGTAGATCCTGCAAAAATAGAGGTAATTCTCACATTACCTATTCGTACAAAGCAGAAAGATGTTAGGTCTTTCCTAGGACATGTTGGCTACTATAGAAGGTTTATCCAAAATTTTGGTCAAATAGCTAGCCCTCTGTATACTTTTCTTACCAAAGAGGCTGAATTCAATTGGACAAAGGAATGTAATGAATCCTTCCTGCAGCTTAAGAAACTGTTGACCACTGCACCCATACTTAGGGGTCCTGATTGGACTTTTCCATTTCACATTCACACAGATGCTTTAGACTGTGCAATAGGTGTTGTCCTAGGCCAAAATTCTAGTAACCTAGAGAATGCAATTTACTACATTAGTAAAAGCCTCCATGGACCAGAATTAAACTATACAGTGACCGAGAAAGAATTACTAGTAGTAGTTTATTCTCTGAACAAATTCTGTCATTACATAACTGGCTATCCTATTTTTGTTCATACTGATCATGCAGCAATTAAATATCTCATGAACAAACCTTCTATCATAGGCAGGTTAGCAAGATGGCTTCTTCTTTTGCAGGAATTTGACATTACAGTAGTTGACAAGCCTGGCAAGGCAAATGTAGTAGTTGATTATCTATCAAGAATCCAACATATTGAAGATGATACCACACTGATAGATGATGCATTTCAAGATGAGCATTTGTTTCATATTGTTGTCCAAAGTCCATGGTATGCTGACATAGCTAATTACCTTGCAGCAAAAAAAATCCCAACACACTTTTCTTACAAGGATAGGACACTGCTTGTCGAGAAATGTTTTAATTTCTCTTGGATTGATAACATGCTATTTTACACTAGACCTGATCAAGTAATGCACAGATGTGTACGAGAAGATGAGACATATGAAATTCTCCATGCCTATCATATTGAACCATGTGGGGGACACTTTGCAGCAAAAAGAACAGCCCAAAATATTTTAACAACCAAAATTATTGGCCTACACTTCACAAGGATGTAGCCAGCTACACAAGGAAATGTGACAAATGTCAGAGAATGGGCGACCAACTAGATCTGATGAAATGCCATTAAATCCACAGGTGGTGGTAACTCCATTTGACAAATGGGGCATGGACTTCATTGGTCCAATAGACCCTCCATCCAATGGGAAGTCTTACATCCTAGTGTGCACTGACTATTTGACCAAATGGGTCAAAGTAAGAGCTATGAAACATGCCCGAGACCATAAGGTTGCAGAATTTTTGTATGATGATATTTTCACCAGATATGGAGTACTAAGAGAACTTGTAACTGACCAAGGTGCCCAATTCACTTCCAATATAATAATAGAGCTCATGAAAGAATATAATATCAGACATAGGAAGTCAAGCCCTTATCACCCTCAAGCCAATGGACAGGCTGAAGTTACAAATTGAGAAATAGAAGCCATCTTAACAAATACAGTTCATTTACATCGTCGAGACTAGAGCAGCAGACTAACAAAAGCCATCTGGGCATATAGAAAAACTTGGAAAACCACCATAGGGTTCACTCCATTTGAGCTATTATATGGAAAAGCAGCAATGCTACCCATTGAATTTGAACACAAAACACTATGGACAACACTGGAGTTAAATATAGATCTTCCTGCAGCACAGAAGGAGCGATTGCTACATCTCAATTCTTTGGATGAAATGCGCAAATCTACACTAGAGAGAACTGAAATAGTCTAGAAATAAAGGAAGAAATGGCATGACTCGCATATTAAGTACAAACAATTTCAAGTTGGCAATTGGGCATTGTTATACGATTCAAGATTCAAATAAATACCAGGCAAGTTGCAGATAAGATGGTTGGGGCCATATGAAATAAGTCATGTCTTCACCAATGGAGCCATCCAGTTGACCACAATTGACCCAGTGCAATTCAAACTATTAGTCAATGGACATCAGCTAAAGTTTTATCACCAACCTCAAACAAAAGAAGACTTCCTGCAGCAATCCCAGCAACAAATTTCAAATGAGCAACAGGTAACACTTCCTACAGTAGAGGGTGCAAAGCTTCTTCCTGTAGCTGTTTAGTAAAATTCCATCGAGCATGTCCATAATAAAAACTTTGTTTTTACATAGAGTACATTCCTCCATTCACTTTCTACTTCTTCTTTCCAACTCATCTTATTTCTTTATCTACCACCCACCCACCCTCCACATCATCACAATCATCCTTTCTTTGCTTTCAATAAGAGTCGAGTACGCTGATGCAAACCACTACCACTTTCGTTCCACTCTCACCACCTTTTGATGGCATGTGTAAAGATCAAATGACAAGCACACGCTTTTCAATTTTTTTCCATTTTTAGCGCATAGATTTTGATTATTATATCCAGTACTACAATAAATATATCATTATGACATTGAGCCAGTTCATTTCCTCATGCCAAGTGTGCAGAGTGTGGACACTTGTCAATGTTCCATAGGGGGGAGGGAAGTGTATTAATTCCAAATTGTCATTTCTATTTACACCTAAAATATTTTATGTCACCTCATGGTGCAGGAGCACCTCCCTAAAATTAAAAATGTTATCTTCATGGATGAGCCAAAGAGTTATGTGTCTTAAGTTTGACAATAAGCCTATTGTAAGGCCTAGTCTCCCTTGGTGTGTTTATAAACCTTGGGCTTTGACTATGGTCATAGGCATAGTTGTGTGTTTAGTTATTGTAAGATTCTATTGTGATAATAATACATGTTTCATGTAAATAAAGGGTCCTTGGGATCCTTGACATAGGTCTAGTAGGGAAAATGCATAGAAAATGCAAAAGTTGCACTTTTGCAACTAATGTTGTTTAGCAACTTTGTGTAAAAGTTGCAAAACTAAATGTAATCATTCCCCCAATAGTCAAAAACTTTTAAAATCAGTTGGAAATGATTGGGAGGGTCTTCATAAGCCCTTTCAGATGGGTGAAAGACAGAGAATGTAATTTGGCTTTCAAATTAATAAAGGAAACCCTATTTTGCCCAGAAAATTATTGTTCATTTGCTTGGTACAGATGCATACGGTTGATTTGGGAGGAAAGGCTTACATTTTAAGATGTTCCTTTGAATCCTCTTTCCAATGCATCTATTTTGATCCTCTAATTCAATCTACAACTCACGTTATCTACATTTTATTAACTGTTGTCACATATTTGAGTGTTTACCTAGGGTGTCAACTTCTCTTGTGTATAACTTGGGATTTCACCATGGGAATTTAATGGCCTTTGGTGAAATACAAGTATTTTAAATTACTTTAAGATGGTTTTTATTTCAATTTGTAAATTTCAGGGGTTAGGGAGAAATTTGATACCCTAGGTGTATATCTTCATGTATGCACCATTAACAGTTTTACAAAAAGTGTTGTAACTCTTTGTGGGTTTCATCCCAAGACCTGAAACCTTGGATTCATTCATTTTTTGGGTACCCCATCATGAATCCAATTTACTGGTGAATTTTTTCCAAACCCTTAGGGTACTTCCTTTGTAAAGGTAGACCAAATTGCCCTTTAGATTTCACCGAAAAAGTGGGTTTCAGTATAACCAGAAAGGGTTTCAGATCCTGATGATTTGGGGGTTCATATAATTCCATAAAGGGTATTTGAATATGTGATTATTTTCCAGGTTTGTTTGGAAGTTTCACAAATAATTCAAGTTTTTCAGTTTTGAAGGCTACAAGCCTAGGAGTGGTTTAACAAAGCAACTATGTTCAGATTTTTGTACATAATGGAATTAGCCACTATCTCATCTCATTAGGGACCTAAATAGACCAAATAATAATCATTGATTCACCCCTAGTCCTATAAGTCATTTTGGGGAAGTTTGTGTCAAAACTAGTAAAAGTGCCTTGTGACCAACCAGTGACTAGTTGGGTTTGAAAACTTGGTTAAACCTAGAGATTGGGTTACCTATTGGAATGGGTTGTGAGAACCTTGAATCAAGTCAAAAAAACACTTGTGATAAGATTTTGGGTAATTTGTTTGTGGAGACACTTTCTTTTGGTCTGAACTTTCAATGACTGAAGGTTTTGAAGGGCAAACATTGACCTCGTGAAGCTACTGGTTGCTCACTCTGCATCACCTCAAATATGTACTTAGCCTTGTCTCATTAAAAGTTCTAGTACTATATTGCACAACTTCCATATCTTTATTCCTAAATCCTCCATGATTGTCAAACTTGATGTGACTTATAATTAAGTTAAGTGACAACCCATAGTAAAGACTATAATTTCTCTTGTTAAAATAGATCACCATTGTTCATACTAAGGATGACAGAGAAATTCAGAAGAAAGGCCATAGTTTTTAAAAAATGAGTAGTCTGATATTCAAGGAACAAGGCATTTATCTTCTACAAGGGCACACAAATTGAAAATTGGAAAGCACAGATGGGAGGCCAGTTACAGAGACACGAGCCAGTAGTACATGGTGTGCTACTTTCAGATGTTGAAGCGATATGAATATTTAATGCATGTGGCTGGATAGGATACTTCTTAAGGTTAATAGAATTTAATGAGGACTCAGCAGCTGAATTTGTGAGTACATTCGAAGAAGCGAAAGCAACTGTGTGGGGATTGACCGTGGTCACAACAGAGGAGCAGATAGCAAAAGTTACTGGATTACCAATGGTTGGGGAACATTACCCCAATGTGCATGATGTCAGATTAGCTAGGGCCCAGTTTACCCTACTAGGCAACCCTCCATTGGAAATTACCAAACAAGGGTGCAAAAGAATGTCTATCCCTCCACCGTATAATGAGTTGGCTATGCATATCATCAAGTATTTTACATGTGAAGGTAGATTTTCCAATTTGCACACACATCATTTCAAATTACTGATTTATGTAAGGCATAATCTACCAGTAAATGTCCCAAACTTATTATATAATATGCTATGCATTAGTGCTAAGGAGACCCAAAAAGTAAATACAAATTCTATCACCCACCATGCCCTAGTTAAATTTTTAATAGAAATATCTCTTAGGGATGCCTCTCCCATGGCATGGTCATAGTTTTTCCAGCACAAGACCCTACAACCATAGGTTAACCCTAATGTACAAATTGGTCATGATAATGCAATACCATATGACCTAGTCATTGAACAAGATACCCAAGGGGCAGAAACCATAAATCTTCATGAAAGTGTGCCCTTACCTGCTCATGAGAGAAATGTACCTACTTCTTCCCAAACCAAAGGAAAACAAAAATTAGGGGAAGAACCTTCAATTCCTATGGCCAAACCACAAACCCCTACTTCTTCGAAGGGGAAGAAAAGGAAGTCAGTTCCTGCAGCAGCTACTCCTGCAGCAGAGAAACCGAAGAAGGCTACTAAGAAAAATGCTGTAGAAATTGTAGAAACCCCTGTGTGAAGGATTCCTAGAATGAGAGGACAACTCCCTGGAGCACCCTCCAAAATCCAACCCACTTCTCCTTTGCAATTTGATGAACAACCCAATGTGCAAATTATTCCACACGATTCCCCAAATCAATCTACAGTTCCAGACTTTCCGTGGCATTCAACAAAAACTTATGAAGTTGAACCTGATGTTTACCAAAATAGTCCCTAGGAAATCCATCAGGATATTCTAGACATTAATGAGGAGAATGCCTCAGTAATCCATCAGTCAGCCTATGCAGAAACTGCCTTAGTGCCCTACAATAGAACTCGGTTAATAAGTTTCTTAGAGCAATCTTGGAAGGAACAGAGGAGGCAAAGAAATCAAGCAGAAGATTGTGGCCCAATCACCTTGCAGACGCTTCTCTTTGGATTGCATAATAAGTATGTTCTAACAACAACTTTATGGGGAGAGGAGAAGAAGAAACTGAAAAATAATAATAACAGAGCATGGGGAAGAAATTTCAGAATTGAAAGAGCAATTGGAAAAACAAAAACAAAAGATGGATCATGCCCTCAAACTGGATGATCAAATAATTTCATGTAGGCCACCTCCTAGGGTTTATACCATCTGTTTGAAAAAATAGTTCCTCTTGTTCTAGCTAATGATGACCATTAAAGATCTAGACTCTGAGTTCAAGTTAGCCCAAGAATTTTATGGCCTTTACCAGACTCTTCCCTCATGGTAGAAAAATCTACTTTGTGAACTGTACATGCATAACTTAATTATCCCAACTGAGACTGAGTGGAATCCTCTACTCTACATAGGGGATATATACCTAAGGGCATTAATTTCCTAGATGCATAATGAAGCCAACTATGATAGACAGTTGGAAAACTATAAGGAATAGGAGAAAATAGAGCCATTACCATTAAGAGCAGAAAGTAGCAAGCCAAATATACTCCTCAGAGATTGGCTCAGTTTAACTTATGGAAAAATTAAGGAGGAAACAAGGGATAAAAGTTGTGGGATTCATATAGATGTCTATGTAGAATATGATGGTTTGTCTTACTTTGTCTTCAAGAGAGCCTTGGCTAGAGCCAGAAGCAGATGGGGTAGGTTATCTGAGGCATTGAAGAAATCTGAGCCACACAGTCCTATCAACCTCCAAGCATCTATTCAAAGAGCACCAAAATACATGCAGCTGGGAAGGCAAACTAGACAGGAACAATGGTGTACACTCACCATGTAGCCACCAATGCTCCTCTGGCCCCTGTATGACATAAATACTAACAAACTTGACCGACTACAGAAAAATCACAGAGTAGATGTCTAGGGGAAAATAAGGGGGTTCTACTACACCTTCAAAAGCCAAAGGAGAGGTAGAGAAGAGGTTGGAGATTTCAGAGCAACTACCAGAAGATGTAATGCTTGAGGACAAGAATTCAGTTTTCCAAGGGGAAAATGATGATACTATTTTACTGTCTCTATTATATTAATCCTTATAGTCTATTTTTAAGTATTATAAGAACAATTGTGAACTTTTTGTCAGTTGAAATTGTGTCAAGTATAGATAGAACCATTAAACCATGGGTGGAATAGATATGTCATATTATGCCAATATTATATATATGTTGCAGTATTTCATATAATAATCAGAATGTGTGTTCTAACATCTAGATTAATTTGAATGAGCTACTTGTATGAATATCTTTTGCATGATAACTAATCCTTCCAGGAAGTAGGAGTCGTTGGGAGTGGTCGACAGCATTGAAGGAGGATGTTAAAGACTAGCTTTGAATGGATAAGCCATCATGACATCAGAAGACACGGCTACCACAAATCAAGAGCCACTGTTTCATAGATGCATGAATGTAGCTCTACTATATTCCCTCTGTATTTCTATCATGTTGACTTGGTTGCATAGACTTCATTGCATATGTAGTGGGTTGTTGCATTTCCTATTTTTTTCTCTTTGGCACAGTTTTAGTTAGATAGTTCCTTTTTTTCTTTCAGAATAAAGAATTCAATCCTCTATTTATAGGGATGAGATTGATAGTTTATAGGTTTAGAGATTTTTGGAATATAATGTTCTGATTGTATCTTGCACAGCAAGTTCATTTTCAGTTTCATGTATCATTCTCATGTAATCAGTTTTGAAAGATAATGAAGTAACTTTTGGTTTATATTTTGTGTTCATAGATTAGCAGAAGATGACCAAGGGGGGCCAATTGGTAGGTGGATTAGAGTAGAAGTAGAATAGATTTACTTTCTACATTTCCAAGCATTCTAGATCTAAAGTTATAGTTTCTTCCTGCAGCATTGTACTTTGTGAATGTTCCTGTAGCACCTACAAGGATAGTTATAGTGAATGCTCTAGCTTGAAAGAATAGGTTTAAGTAGAGTTTGCCAATTGTAGCATTCATTTTAGTAAAGATTAAGTGTGTTTCCCTTCCTATAGCCCTAGTATAGATTCCTTTCATATACTTTACTTTCCTATAGCATAGGTAGAGTGGCTCTTTAAGGAACTTAGTGCACATACTATGTCGTACCATTTCAAGCATATGTCCCTGGGTTGACAAACTAAATGCACCTCATAGTGGAAGAAGTGATCCTTAGATTGAATAAACTATTCCTAAGAGAGGCTTTAGGCATGATTACTAAGCACCTATTGTGAGGTAGTTTAGCATCCATAGGTAGGACATCACATAAGAATTTGTCCTTATACCTCCCAATTGAAACCTCCACCCAAGCTTTCTCATTGACAAGGACATGCTTCCCTTTTTTTAGCTAGGTGACCTTGTAAGGATTGGCGTGAGGTATTCTTGTCATCTTCAACTTGCTGACTGCTTCTTATGACACTATATTGTCAGTAGACCATGAGTCTATAATGACTCTACACACTTTTCCCATCATCTTACACTTCATCCTAAATAGTGACCTCCTCTGGCTAGGCTCTTCTTTTACTGGATCTCTTATCAGAGTTCTTCTCATCATGATATTCTCTCCTTCCTCTGATTCCAATGGCACTTCAAGGTGTTTACCTCCACCACTAGTTTCTTCTTGGACATAGTTCACCCTCTTGTCACGTCCTTGTGAATTTGAAGCCTTCTCCAAACATTTGTATGTAGTATATCCCATCTCATTACAGTGGTAACATTTCATTTTGGAAAATTAATTACCCTTGCCTTGATTATTGTTTCTTCCTCTGCTATTAGAGTTCCTTCCTCTATTTGAACCTCCTCTACTAGAATTTCCTTCTTGTTGTTCAAAAAATTTGTTCTCCCCTTGGTTCTTGGGTTCAGAACTCCTTCCACCATATCCACCTCTCTGTCCTCTAGTTTCTCTCCCTCTACCTCTTCCTCTAGTAGTACTAGATTCTTGTTTCTTCCTTAGCTTCTCTTCAACTTTTATTTTAATTTGGTGGCACTTCTAATTGGTGTATGGAGTCAAAAGAATCATGTCATCTTGTATGGTCCACTTTAGTCCATTAAGGTATCTTGCTACCTTAACCTTATCATCCTCTATAACTCTAGATATCATGCAAATCCTATGAAATTCTTTAGTGTATGATTCTATATCTAGGTCCTTTTGTCTCATACTTTTCCTTCTCTTATGCGATTGGATTTCATAATCCTTGGGGATATAAGCATCTATGAATTTTGTAACCATAGCCTTCCATGAAGCAATGGGCCTCTTTCCTTCCTTCTCTCTCTCATCTTGGATGAATTTTCACCAAATGACTGCAGAACCTCTTAGTCTATCTTTTTCAACCTTTACCTTTTGAGCCTCACTGATTCCATCACACTCAAAATGGTTTTCTAGTCCCTCTATCCAGTCAAGGACTATCTCTGGCTCCATCTTTCCAGTAAAGATTGAAACTCCTTCTAGTGATTTTCTACTCATTAAGGACAGGGTCAGCTTTAGGTACTTCATCATCAATGGAAAGATCTTTGCCTTTCCCTTCAACCTTATCCTTCACTTTATGTGCTTTCTCATCAACTTCATCTACCTTTTTCTCTAGTTGAGCCAATCTATCTCAGAGAATTCTATTCTCCACTTCTTGATAATTGAATTTATTAGATAACTTAGCATTAGTCGCCATTGCTGACTCTCCTACTGATTCAGTTGGTTGGAACATTAACCACAAGTCTGAACAACTAAGCTATGATACCAATCTGGTGTAAGAGTTCCAAGGTCTTCTTTGCACTCTCTCAACTATGGACTTCACTTGTCCAAGTCTACTTGAGATCCTAATCCACTCCTAGAATCCCCTAAATTCTTAGGTCTGCAAGCCTAATACTATACCAACTCCACACTAAGAGTTAGTTTCTTTGTACTTAACCTTGAAAGATTTCCACCATTGAAAGTACTTGTCATAGTATCCTCTTGGATGATTCCAAGCTCAAACCTTCCCAAACATGCTTATAAGTGCTACAAAGGTCATGTTTCTCATTAAGACATCTAATTTAAATCTCACTAATCCCATTTCAGTGGGTCTTAAATCCCAAAGTGATCGAGTTCCAAACTAGCTCTAGTTTAGGTCAGGTATTAGGCCTAATTCTCTGTTAGCCCTATCCAGAGGGTTTTTCTAGATTCTTACTAAAATATTCTACACAACCCTAAAAAAAAACTTGGGATTCAGATACCCTTTTCCAAGACCTATAGGATTTTCAAGGTTTTAACTCCCCAAACCATCTGTACACTACTGTCTTGAAATGTAGGTCATTTAGGGCTATTTTAAAGCATTGATAACAATTCACTGATTTCTTGCTTGAAATGTATCAAGATGAATTTTTAGGACTTGAGCTCATAGAAAAGGTTATTTAGACCCTAAGGCTTCTATAACTTTACCTGTTTTGTTTCTCTCAAACATTTCTTTGTAATGGCACTCAATTCTTCCCTTGTTACACTCCTAGCTGGACATGCCTTGCTTGCCTAGGGCATAACATTAAAAATATATAATAAAATATTCATGACTTCTCCTAATGTATTTGAAATATAAATATTCTCCCCTAAACCAATCATCCATCCTCAGGAGTTTCCCACTGTTGGATTTAATGGGGGAGCCATGAAAACACAAACTACTCTGGACTGGACCAGCAGACTCCCTAAAACTTAACAAATTTACAAATGCTAACAAATTAACTCTATATAACTTGAAAAAAGAATTAAAAAGTATTAAGACTAAATAATTAACACAATCCAAACATTAAACTTATCAATTCAATCCATGTAAACACTCTGTAACTCAAAATGCTCGACTGTTGCTAAAAAATGGAGTTGCAGAGCTTCTATTGCTATTCAAAACTTGCTTACACGATCAACCTCTTCATGAAATGAGCCACACCATACCTTAAGATTCTTCTTCCATGTTTCTATTCCTTATCTATTTATTTCCCACTCCTACAATGAGGGGAATCCAATGTTTTCAAGTTGCATGCAACATTTGCAAAAAAGTTGCAAATGTTGTCATGACAACTTTTGAGCATCTTTGCATTTATGCTCCAATCTATCTTTTAGGGCCTCTAACTCATATAGTTTGATGAACCAACATCATTAAATCCTATTAAAGCATCTTTCTAACTATTCCAAGGTCTATGACACATTTAGACCACATTTCCCCATTTAGGCCAAATCTAAGGACTAAACATTAAAAAGCAAACTAACTTAAACTAGAATGAAATTAGCACTAACCACTAATTCACCTAGTCACACACAACAAAAAGACCTTCAAATGTCTTAAGAAAAAATATAATGACTTGGATAGATTTAGTTACAAGCCAAAACTAACTAGGGCTTTGAGGATAGCCTAGGTGCTCCTGAACCATCCTCCCCAAATAAAAAAAACTTCAATCCACCCTTGGATTGAGTAAGTTGAGGTCAATGCCCAACTTTTTGAACTCTGCATCCTTTATCCACACTGAATCTTCATCTAGTTTTCCTTGCCACTTGACTAAGTTCTCTTGATACTCCTTCTTTCTTGTCTTCTTGTAGACTCTAGAATCCAGAATGTGTTCTGCTTTCTTGATTGGTGCAGATGGAAAATTGAGTTCTTCTGCCTCCTGTATAACTTCAGTCAAACTCTGATCTCCATCTAGGATTGGACCTTTGTATAAAACTAGGTCTACCACATTAAACACCGGAGATAGACCCATATCCTCTGGAAGTTTCACCTTATAGGCATTTGCTCCATATTTTTCCAGTATGACACATGGGCCAATTTTCCTCATCTGAAGCTTATGTCATGTTCCTTTATGAAATATTTCCTTTTTGAGGTGTACCATTACTAGGTCCCCAATTTTTAATTGGAAATCTATTTTTCTCTCATTCACTTTGTTCTTAATCTTCTATGAATTCTCAATGAGTGTTTTCCTTACTGATTCATGGACTTCTTGCATAGAATGTGCAAATTCATCAGCATAGCCACTTCTCTTGGCTCCATCCTTCAGGTCTTGGAGCTCATATATTCCTCTTGGATGAAGGCCATAAACTATTTAAAAGGACTCTTAACAGTAGTCATGTTCACGGTTTTATTATAGGCATATTCTGCTTGCCCAATTAGTTGGTCCCAATTTTGACCATACTCCTTAGTTAGACACCTTAGGAGATTTCCAAGACTTGTATTGACCACCTTTGTTTGGCCATTAGACTGAGGATGGTATGTTGATCCAAAAGATGAGTTGGTTCCCAACTTCTACTAGAGAATCTTCCAAAAATGACTCATAAACTTGGTTTCTCTATCAGACACTATGCTCAGTAGCAAACCATGTATTCTAACTACCTCCTTGAAGAATAGGGAAGCTATCTAACTTGCATCATTTATTGTCTTACAAGGTACAAAGTCTTCCATTTTGCTAAATTTTTCCACAATAACATAAATTATATCCATTCCCTACTTTGTCTTGGGCAATCCTACTACAAAATCCATAGTTAGACACTCCCATGGTTTGGTTGGAATGGTTAAAGGCTTGTATAGGCCTGCATTGGTAGATGTACCTTTGGCCTTCTGACAGATAACACAACCTTCTACATATCTCTTGGCATCCAAATTCACCTTGGGCCAAAAATAGAATCTTTGGACTAACTCTTGAGTTTTGTTAACACCAAAATGGCCCATAAGTGCACCATTATGTTTCTCCTGTATTATATTCTCTCTAATAGACCCCCTAGGGACACATAATTGACTCCCTTTAAACAATAGAGAACTTTGTAAAGTATACTTGAAGAATTGACTATGAAATTGATTTTTATACTCTTGGCATACCTTGTAAATGTCTACAAAGTCCTCATCTTAACCATATATGTCTTTGAAGTTGTCTTTCCCCATGATCTATAGTTGATTTTCTTGAATGGTCAAATCTCTTCTACTTAAGGCATCTTCTACCTTATTCTGCAACCCCTTCTTGTGTTTGATGTTGAAGGTGTAAACTTTTAGGTATTCAACCCACTTCGTATGCTTGTGACTTAGTTTATCTTGTGAGTTCAAGAAACTTAATGCCTGGTTGTCTGAATAGAATATGAAATCCTTTGGAAGAAAATAATGCCTCCACTTTCTCAGTGACTGGACTAGATCATACATCTCTAGGTCATAAGAAGATTATTTATTCCTAGCTTCACTTAGTTTCTCAGAGTGGAAGGCCACTGGTCTTCCCTCTTGGCTCAAGATAGCACCAATGGCTACATTGTTGGCATCACATTCCACAGTAAATATCTTTTCAAAGCTTGGTAAAACCAAAATAGGTTGGGTAGAAATCTTATTTTTTAGTAGCTCAAAACCATGGTTAGCTTGTTCATTCTACACAAATTTAGTCTTCATTCCACCCTTGATAGTATCAAGCATAGGAGCACAAATTGCACTGAATTGTTTGATAAAATTTCTATAATACTATGCTAAGCCATGAAAAATTCTTACCTCAGTACTTGTTCTTGGAGTAGGCCAGTTGATGATGGCCTCCACTTTGCTAGGATCCATCTTTAGGTTGCCTTGAGATAACACAAATCCAAGGTACACTAACTCTTTCTTGATGAATTCACACTTCTCCAAATTTATCATCAACTCCTCCTCATGTAGCCTCTTTCAAACCATTTCTAGGTGTTTGAGATGTTCTTCTCTTGTCTTACTATAGATGAGTATATCATCCAAGTAGACTACCACAAACTTTCCAATATAGTCTTTAAGGACTTCATTCATCAAGCTCATGAAGGTTTATGGGGCATTGGATAGGCCAAATGGCATGAAAATCCACTCATACAGTCCTTATGTGGTCTTGAAGTTTGTTTTCCACTCATCTCCCTCATTTACCCTGATTTCATGATAGCCACTTTTTAGGTCTATCTTAGTAAAATACCTTGCTCCTCCTAGACAGTCCATTAGGTCTTCTATCCTAGGGATAGGGGACCTATACCTAATGGTTATCCTATTTATTTCTCTCAATTCTTTACATAACCTCCATGTTCCTTCCTTTTTAGGGGCTAAGAAAATGGGCATGACACCAGGGCTAATGGACTTCCTAATTAGACCTTGGCTCAATAGTTCTTGAATCTGCCTAGCTATCTCCTCATTTTGTTGATGAGTCATTTTGTATGCAGCCTTATTGGGTAGGGTAACTCCAGGGATTAGGTCTATTTGGTGTCTTACTAACGTCTTAGGTGGTAGGGATGATGTTTTTCCATCACTGACTATGCCTTCATACTTCTGCAATAGCTCTTGCACTTCCTTTGGCAACTATGTTTTGTTCATTGCTTTGTCTTCACTTTCTTCTTTTGGTTTCAACACCAATGCAAAACCAACTCCTTCTCCCTCTTCCAAGGCCTCTAAGAAATCCTTCTCACTCACCATGAGAAAATTTGGGCCAGATGACTTTATCTCTACATCTTCTAGTAGTGACTTGATTTTGAATGTCACATTGTCCTTCTTGAAAGTGTATGAGTTCTTTGCACTATCATGCATGGCCTTTCTGTCAAATTTCCATGGTCTACCTAGGAGTAGGTGGCATGCAGCCATAGGTAGGACATCACATAATACTTTTTCCTTATAGCTCCTAATTGAAAACTCCACCCAAGCTTTCTCATTGACAAGGACATGTTGCCCTTTGTTTAGCCAGGTGACCTTGTAAGGATTGGTGTGAGGTATTATTGCCATCTTCAACTTGTTGACTGCTTCTTCTGATACTATATTTTTAGTAGACCCTAAGTCTATAATGACTCTAAAAAAAATTCTCATCATCTTACACTTAATCCTAAATGGTGATCTCCTCTGGCTAGGCTCTTCTTTTACTGGCTCTTTTATCAGATTTCTTCTCATCATAAGATTCTCTACTTCCTCTTATTCCAATGGAACTTCGGGGTGTTTACCTCCACCACTAGTTTCATCTTAAACATAGTTCACCCTCTTGTCACCTCCTTTTGAAGTTTAACCCTTCTCTAGACATATGTATGCAGGATGTCCCATGTGATTGCAGTGGTAACATTTCATGTTGGCAAAGTAATTACCCCTGCCTTGATTGTTGTTTCTTCCTCTTCTATTATAGTTCCTTCCTCTATTTAAACCTCCTCTACTGGAATTTCCTTCTTTTTGTTCAAAAAATTTGTTCTCCCCTTGGTTATTGGATTCATAACTCCTTCCACCATATCCACCTCTCTATCCTCTAATGTCTCTCCCTCTACCTCTTCCTCTGGTAGTACTAGAGTCTTGTTTCTTCCTTAGCTTCTCTTCAACTTTAATAGAAATTTGGTGGCACTTCTAAATGGTGTCTAGAGTCAAAATAATCATCGCATCTTGTATGGTCCACTTTAGTCCATTAAGGTATCTTTCTACCTTAACCTTCTCATCCTCTACAACTCTAGATCTCATGCAAAGTCTCTGAAAATCTTTAGTGTATGAGTTTACATCTAGGTCCTTTTGTCTCATACTTTGCCTTCTCTTATGCAATTGGATTTCATAATCCTCAAGGATATAAGCATCTCTGAATTTTGTAACCATATCCTTCCATGAAGCAATGGGCCTCTTTCCTTCCTTCTCTCTCTCATCTTGGATGAATTTCCACCAAGTGAGTGCATACCCTCTTAGTCTATCTTTTGCAACCTTCACCTTTTGATCCTCAATTATTCCATCACACTCAAAATGGTTTTCTAGTCCCTCTATCCAATAAAGGACTATCTTTGGCTCCATCTTTCCAATAAAGATTGGAACTCCTTCTATTTCTTTTCCACTCATATTTTTTAGAGCTTTCAAGAATCTCTCCTCATTAAGGACAGGGTCAGATTTCGGTTCTTCATCATCAATGGCAAGATCTTTTCCTTTCCCTTCAACTGTATCCTTCACTTTATCTGCTTTCTCATCAACATCATCTACCTTTTTCTCTATTTGAGCCAAGTTGTCTCAGAGAATTCTATTCTCCACTTCTTGATCATCCACTTTCTTAGATAGCTCAACATTAGTCACCATTGTTAACTCTCCTACTGATTCAATTGGTTGGAACATTAACCACAAGTTTGATCAACTGAGCTCTGATACCAATTTGGTGTAAGAGTTCCAAGGTCTGCTTTGCACTTTCTCAACTATGGACTTCACTTGTCCAAGTCTACTTGAGATCCTAATCCACTCCTAGAATCCCCTAAATTCATAGGTCTTAAATCCTAATACTATCCCAACTCCACACTAAGAGTTAGTTGCTTTGTGCTTAACCTTGAAAGATTTCCACCATTGAAAGTACTTCTTCTCACAATATCCTCTTGGATGATTCTAAGCTCAAACCTTCCCAAACAAGCTTATAAGTGCTACAAAGGTCATGTTTCTCATTAAGACATCAAATTTACATCTCACTAATCCCATTTTAGTGGCTCTTCAATCCCAAAGTGATCTAGTTCCAAACTAGCTCTTGTTTAGGTCCTATTAGGCCTAATTCTCTATTAGCCCTATCTAGAGGGTTTTTCTAGATTCTTTCTAAAATATTCCACACAACCCTAAAAAAAAACTTAGGATTCAGATACCCTTTTCCAATACCTCTAGTATTTTCAAGGTTTAACTTCCCAAACCATCCGTACACTATTGTCCTAAAATGTAGGTCATTTAGGGCTATTTTCAAGCATTAACAACAATCCACTGATTTCTTGCTAGAAATGTATCAAGATGGATTATTTATGACCTAAGATTTTAGAAATATTTCTTTTAGACCTTAAGGCTTTTGTAACTCCACATTTTTTGTTTCTCTTAAACATGGTTTTGCAATGGCACTCAAATCTTTCCTTGTTACACTCCTAGCCGAACAGGCCTTTCTCGCCTAGGGCATAACATTAAAAATAGCTACTCAACTCTTCATGACTTCTCCTAATGTATTTACATTTTAAATAGGCTCCCCTAAACCAATCATCCACCCTTAGGATTTTCCCATAGTTGGATTTCATGGGGGAGCCACGAAAACACAAAGTACTTTGGAGGACCAGTATACTCCCTAAAACTTAACCAATTTACAAATACTAACAAATAAACTCTAAAGCACTTGCACAAAGAATGAAAAGTATTAAAAATAACTACTCAACACAATCCCAACATTAAACTTATCAATTCAATCCATGTAAACACTATGTAACTCAAAATTCTTGATTGTTGCTAAAAACCAGAATTGCAGAGCTTCTATTGTTATTCAAAGCTTGCTTACATGATCAACCTCTTAGTGAAATGAGCCACACCATAACTTAAGATGATTCTTCCATTTTTCTAGGCCTTATCCATTAATTTCCCACTCCTACAATGAGGGGAATCCAATGTTGTCAAGTTGCATGCAACATTTGCAAAAAAGTTGCAAATGTTGTCATGACAACTTTTGAGCATCTTTGCATTTATGCTCCAATATATCTTTTAGGGCCTCTAACCCATATAGTTTGATGAACCAACATCATTAAATCCTATTAAAGAATATTTCTTAGTATTAAAATTTCTAGGACACATTTAGACCACATTCCCCATTTAGGCCAAATCTAAGGACTAAACATTAAAAAGAAAACTAACTCAAACTAGAATGAAATTAGCACTAACCACTAATTTACCTAGTCACATATAACAAAAATACCTTCTAAGGTATTAAGAAAAAACATACTAACTTGGCTAGAGTCAGTTACAAGCCAAAAATAACTAGGGCTTTGAGGATAGCCTAGGTGCCCCTGCACCAACAGGATATTGATTGTAAATAATGATAAGATCAAATTTAATACAAGGCTATGATGATCTAGATGGAGATAAGAATTAAAGTAAGTTTGTTATAAGATATAAAAGATTGAAAATTCAGAGAAGATCTAAGGTGAAGACCAAGCGGTTAAATCTGATTATGTGAGTTCCAAGAAATTTCAAGTTACGAGGTAAAAGTTAAACAGTTTGTTGAGTTAAGATTTATGAAGAAGATGATCGAATGACTGAGTGCAAATAATAGAAAACCTAAGCAGGAAGATTAAGAGGAAAAAAATCTTCAATATAAATGTCGATAAATTAACAGAGATTATGATTTTGGTGAATTGAATTAAGAAGTAGAAGAAGATGAATAACAGAGTTACCGAGAAGAATAGAGAAGCAAAAAGAGAAGAATCTATAGTCTGAAATAGATAAAAATGGAGTATGTGATGCCAATATTCATGTGAGCATAAAGGATTTGATACCAGAAAAAGGTAGTTTCTATATTTACAAATCAAATTTTTATTGTTTCTTATTAGCATTTGTAACAGAGAAAATCTCTTAACCGGGTAGATTTAACACTCCTATTTGTAAATCCTAGATGTAGGTGACATTACAAAAGAGTGTTTAAAGTCCTTTAGCAAGGACACTCCTAACACAGTGAAGATCTTAACCGATCTGAGGGAAATCCCTTAACAGGTTCACATTTAACAAATATATGCGTAATCTTTAACAGGATAAGTTCTTAACCGAGAGTACTTCAGAAAGGTATATTTTTAGTGTGGGACACAATTCCCACGGATTGTTTTTCCCAAATTGGGTTTCCTTGTTAAATCTAGTGTCAACTAAGTTAAATCTAGTGTTAATGATTGATTTTCATATTAAGAGATGTATGCTTGTTTAAGTTATTAAATTATTTGGTGAACCATTTATTACTGTATACAGTGCTACCGAGTGAATTAGTGAGTTGAGTTTTAAATGTTTAAGTTTTACTTGGTTTGATTCACCCCCGCCCTTAGTGGGACCAAAAATTGGTATCAAAGCTCTAGTTCTTTGAAGTGTTAAGTTTAAAAGGACTTGAGTCTAGATCTAAAGATGTATAAGAGGGAAGCACCAAAGTTGAATATGGAAAATTTCTCTACATGGAAAAGTAGAATGAGATTGCATGTGTCTAGTATAGGAGATTATGGACTTCATTTTCTTGATAATTAATATGTTGCACCAACTACTGCACCTTTGAAAAACACTGAGAAAAGACAGGAGCAAGAACACACATAAGTTATGATTGAGATAGCTTCTACACTTACCGACCAAGAATATGATGAACTTGATGGATGCATTACTTTGAAACAAATGTGGGATAAGGTTATTTTGACCTATGGTGGAGATTAGCATGTTTAAAAATAAAAATAAGAAAGTCTAAGAGGTAGATATGATTCAATGAGAATGAAAGACGGAGAAAACATAATACAATACAACACTAGACTTAAGGATATTGTTAATTCTATCAGAGGAGCTGGTGGAGCCATAACAGAGGAAGATGTTACAAGAAAAATGTTAAGAACCTTGCTATCAAGTTATGTTATTTGAGTATCTTTTATACAAGATTTGAGATCCATTCCTCAGATAAATGTTTCTCTTGATGCTACTATTGGTAAGCTGGTTGCATTTGAGAATAATGACTTTGATAATAGTTTACCTGCTACATCTAAGATTGAGTCTGCATTTAAGTCATCTTTGAAGATAGGAAGCTCTAAGGATTCTAGACCTAGTGAGAAATATTGGAGCAGTGCTCGTGAGATATTTTATAGCTATCAGAGTGGTTTGGAAGAATTACATGTTGCAGATGAAGAGAATGAGAGAGGATTTGAAGCTTTGTTGGTTAGAAGGCTACAAAGAGAAAAGAAAAATACCGAGGTAAGTTACCCAAGAAGTTTTTTAACTGTAACAAGATTGGTCATTTTGCATCTAACTTCCCTAAGAAAGAAAATAAGAAGAAATATAACAAAGATAAGGACAAAAATGAAAATAGATTCAGGAGATTTAGAGACTACAAAAATGAAGGTAAGAAATCTTGTCATATTACTAATGAAGATCTAAGTGATGATGATTTAGATGATAGTGATGAAAATGAAGATGTATATGTTTATATTAAAGAAGAGAAAAGACCCCTAATATCACAAGTAATAATGAAACATTGACTATAGATAGTGGTTGTTCACATCACATGACTGGTGACACACTGAAGTTTATTTCCTTGGAAAATCATGATGGAGGATTGTTAGATTTGGTAATGATGCTCCATACCTTGTGAAAGGAAAATTTATTGACAAGTTGACTCTCATGGAGAATATGACTTATTTTATGTTTTCATTATGGCAACAAAGCCATATAAAGTTTTGACAGCAAACTTTGAAGAGCAAAAATTGGCTAAGTATAGAAGACAGAACAGAACAGAGTTATGCAGTCGATCAGAGCACCAACGCATGTGCGCAAGATCGAATCATACTATGCACATTCATACATAAGCTCTATGATATGTTTTTATTCTTACCCTATACACACATGGTATGAAATGATAGTACGAAGAAGTTACAGAAATATTAAGTGCACTAAATAGTTCAGAAAATAGAGTATGGAGCCGACCACAGTTTTTGGATTAGCGTATAATCTTTTGTTTTGTAAAGGCTATGTGCCTATTGTAATAAGTTAGTAATTATGTATTAAACATTATTGTAAACACACTTAAGCCAATTTTTTTGGAAGCATTGTGTATAAATTTTTTGGGCTGACTAAGGTCTTGTTTTCGGTCGCGTCTATTGAGTATGTATATATACTTGATATGCATTCTTGTAATAGGAGAAGAGTCGAGAATATGTAGAGAAGAGACAATGAAGAGAAATATGAACTATTCAGTATGAGATAAATTATTTTAAGAGATCAAAGCATCAATGCATAAAAAGAACTGATCAGACAGTTGTGTCACTTCAGCAGTTCAAATTTCAAATATAGTGCATATTTATCTTCAGGAGGTTGTAGCCTTCTTTAATTGAGTACTGAGCTCTTGGACAGTGAGTCCTCACCCCTAATAGGGTTTTTTTAAAGAATCCTAATAGGTTCATTGTACTTACATTGTAAAGACTGCTCCTAACAAGGAAAAGGAACTTTAACAGGTTCATTATACTAGTACAATTATTTGTGGGTACTAATTCCCACCGTGGTTGTCCTCTGATCAAGGTTTCCTCGTAAAAATATCTGGTGTTATATGTTATTGAGTTATGCTTCATAAGTTATCTATTTGATTTATATTCAAATTGTGGAAATAGAATAATTAATCAAACAATGATTCACACCCCCCCTCTCAGTGTTTCCAATAATTGGTATCAGAGCTCTGGTCCTCTGAAAGAAAGTTTAACCACTTGAGGAGATCATGGATTCAGCAGAAGCTAAACATCTAAAAAAGAGTCTTGAAGAAGCCCTTGATTATCTTGATAGATCTGAAAAAAAAATGAAGAACTAAAACTAAAGGTTGATGCCTCCCAAATGCTTATCAAGAAATTAAGAAAAGATTTGAAAGATTGCTCCACAAATGATTTGGGAAAAATGGTCAAGAAACTGAATGAAGAGAACATGTCTTTAAAAAATAAGATGGAAGATCTAAATGAACAACTTACAGATAGCCTGATAGTTATTGAATAAAAGAACAAAGAGATTAAACAATTAGATGATGAACTTATGCAAGCAAACATGAAAATCTTGGAATTAGAAAACATCAAGAAAAAGATAGAATCTGAATTAACAAAATAAAAAGACAAGATTGATAAACTACACACAAGTTCTGATCTAATTCAATCACAACTTTATGCACAGAAGATAAAAGGTGATACTAATGGTTTTAGATACAGTGTAGCTCAAATGGAGATCAATTCAATGCAAGAAAGAAACAAAGCTCAAACAGAATCTGCAGAAGCAAAGAAAACTGAAAATCTTAAAGAGGCTAAAACCGAACCACCCAAAGATGAACACAAGGTAGTTAACCATAATTTTTATGCCTGTAAAAAGCATGGACACTTGGTAAGAGATTGTAAAGAGGTAAGACCTTTCAATGGTTATTGTTACTCCTGTAATAAGTTTGGTCACAGGGCTATACATTGCAAAACAAGTCAAAGAAATCAGTCACAGCAGAATCAAGGAAATCTAAATCAACACAATCAGAGAAATCAACCTCAAAGAAACTATCAGAACATTACATGTCAAATATGTAATTACAATGGACACATATCCAAGTTGTGAAACATGATGAATAATAACATCATACCTCCTATCATTTTTCACTCATGTGGAAAAGTTGGACACATCTCAAGGCTTTGCAGGTCAAGAGCAAAAAGACATGAGAATCCTAAAAAGTCACTATTTGAAAAATCGGGAGAAGTTAAGTTTGTACAAGCTAAAGAAGATTCAAATAAAATTTGAGTTTAATTAAAGAAGGATAATGATGAGAACAAGGTAGTTGATGCATCCTCAGTGGATGCACCTTCTACTTCTGGTTAGTTGACCCTCATAGTCTTAGGGGGAGCTATTCTAGCTCTAAACCCCTACGTGGCTGGTATACTCACCTCTGAGTATGCGCCTATGGGTTCATGTATGTGATCATGAACTAAGGTAGTATGCATGAATACATTTCTTGTACTTCATTCAGAACAAATTTTGAAACTCTCAGTGAAAACGCGTACAGTAATAAGCATTAATTGCAGAAAAATTTATATAAATCAATGAAATAATTGATTATATTCATTGTTTGCATTTGAGATCATATAATTTGTAGAGCACGGGATCATTTAGCATCAAATCATTGGAATTTATCAATTTGGTTGGTTTGTGAATGAATTGAAGCTTGAAACAGAACCCTTATAGTCACGTCATTTCAGAATTGTCGTGAAACCCTATTTAATCAAGTAACAAGCAAGTATGGCAACCCCTATTGTATTTGACATTGTTGAAAGGAAAAGATTTGTGTTCAAGGAGAATCCATTCAAGTCCATATTAGATGATATTGAAGGAGCATTCTCTAAGACTTTGTTAGGAGTCATACATGTAGAAGACATTCGTGCATATATTTATTACAAGAAGGAAATGGTTAGAGATAATAGCATAGCTACCCTTATGGATTCGATGATGAAACCAGACTATTCATTCAAAGATGAATACGCACATCTCACTGATAACCCTATCTTCAATTATTCTAACGTGCACGAGTTCTATGAGATAGAATGGGTTAAAATTCCACTGAGCAGGATACATGATGACCTATATTGGATTGGTGAAGTTCCTGTCCGCATTACTGTAGACCTAATTGATGATATGACTAGACTTCCTAAGATTAGACCAGTTCTTCCCACTGGTAATGATGTGAAGAAGTAGGTTGACAAAGCATTCTTATCCAGGAGTGATAGGCACGAAATGATTGTTGATCCCATTAAGTAAAATGACATCAAATTGGTCACTATCATACTAGGTTATAAGTTCCAGCACACAAGCAGATTGAACAATGTATCTACAGCTACTATCCTTGCAGCAATAAAGATGGTAAAGGATAATACTCAATACAATCTATGTGAGATATTGCGTACACAATTGATTGACAACATTAGAGCTATCAAGCATGACAAGAGAAAGATATTTAGATTTGGTTCTTTGATCATCTATCTATACTTTCACATTGTTGGTAAAGTTGCTAATCTTTACCTAGACAAGAGTAAATCTACCATGTCACAAATTTCATTAAAGGCTACATCAGAGAGTAGTGCTAAGGACTCTATGGATATGGAGATAAAAACATTCAGGATCAAAATGCAGAAGAGGTTCAGATTATCAGAGAAGATAGTTGAGAAATACAAAGACACCATATTAGAAACTGACTATACTTGCATGGAGGCAGTTGAGCCTAGAATAAAATGGATTCACCCACTTGGATATGAAGTTGAAGAACAATTTTTGGAAGGATATGCACAAGTCCTCTTATCTACACCTAAAGACCCTAATAAACCTAGATGGGGTACTTATAGAGAAAAGAAAAATCAAGTTGATCCTGTCTTATATAGTGTAGACAATAAAAGAAAGGCATCAAAGATTACATCTAACATCCTAAGAGTTCATGGTCTCACTCAAGAAGACCTAGATAAGGCTAGGGAAGCTAAGATTGCAAAATAACTTGAGAAAACTACTGTAGAGGTGAAAAAGGAAAAATCCGATGATATCCCCAAGAAGAAGATGAAGAAATATGATGAAGGAACATCTGCGCCCTCAACTACTATTGACTTGGTAGTATCTCCACCATCAGTACCAATTAAGTTGACTAGAAGGAGGAAGAAAGTTCCCACAAGTCACCCATCCTCTAGGACAAAAAGGAGCAAGGTAAAGAACACTCAAACCGCTCCTGAGGTAGGATTCAAACCTAGTCTAACAGTCCTAAAGAATAGAATTGTTAATCAAGGAAGACAAGAATCTATTAAGAATGTCTATGAAAAATACCAAGAGATAGACAAATCAGAAATTCATTCTATGATTCTCTCTCACATGATCAAGTTTAAGAGGATAGTATTGGAGCTCAAAACAGTCATACCAGACAAAGTATGGAACATACTTGATATATTGAAAGGTGCAATTGAAGAGGATATGGGGATTGGATAAGAGACTTTAGATAGTCTTCTCCTTGTTTTCTCACATGATGAGAAAGCTATACTATTGGATTTGGTAAAACCTCATCTCAGAACCAAAACAAGAATAGTTCATATCATGAACAAAGAGTATGAACTGATTGGTGAAGAGACTCAGAAAGCATTTGAGTGAGTATTTTTGGATAGACATATGTATCCATCAATGGCGCCTATAGAAAAAGTGACTCCAGTCCCTCCTAAACAAAGTAAAGAATTTGAGATTCCAAGTGCGCCTATGATAGGTCCTCATGATTTAGCGCCCACTACTTCTAACAATGACATGGAAAAAGTTGAAAAAGCATTTGTCAACACTGAAGAGATAGAGAAGGTATCCACTGATAACAATTCCTTACAACAAGATGAAATTCTAAACAAAGATTCAACAGATTTGAATAAAAAGGAAGACAAATAAAACTGATGAAGCACCAGTTATGGAGATCCCTGTGAAGAGTGAATATGTGGATGCTAGTCAAAATGTAATACATACTCCATCCATCAAACCATCATTATTGTCAATTTTGACCCCTAATTCAGCAAATCTAGATGCTTGGGAAGAAGAAGATTTGATTAAGATTAGTGTGCTAGCAATGGAGAAAACCAAAGAGAAACAAGTCATGAGAAACCCTCTCTTTCTAGAGATAGTGAACATTCTGAATGACTTAGTGCCAGCAGATAAGAGAGTGGCTAAGATTCAGTCAGTTGATGATGTTGACAGCATCTTGACAAGCTTCAAATCACATTTCACAAGTTTAGTAGACTCTGCTACTAAAATATAGAAGATAAGTACAAGAAGGAAAGATTAGATGAATTGATAAAGAATTTATCTTTAGATCTTAACTCATTGAAGATTGGTCAAGAAATATTGAAAGAACTAGTAGATAAAGGCAGAAAAGTAATAGCAAACTGCATGGACAGAGTAAAATTCACTTCAGATCACATCAAGAAGATTGAGGAAGCTGATATCTTGGTTGAAAGTGTAAGAAAATTAATTGAAATATCCTTGCAAGACATCAATGTATGCAAAAATATCTATCAAGGGAAGTTGGACAAGATTGAAAAGGCTAAGTTGGAAATCATCAAGATAAGAACCAGGCAGACTCAACTAAGAAATGCACTTGCACCCTCACTAGTTGTTCTAAATGAGAACATAAAATAGATAGATGCAACCATTGCTACATATGATCAAGGACCCTACTTGGATCTGACAAAAATGGAGAAGCTAACATATGCCTTATGTGCCCATCTTCAGACAGTTGATGCACTGAAGGCATTTTGGTGGCAAGAGATCAAGACTGTTTAGATTTCTTATCTAGATGTATATTTGGAATAAGTACTTAAGGACTTACAATTTTGACACCTTTTTCATTAATTTCAAATGGGGGGTAATGTATATAAGGATTATGTGTATGCATGTATGAGATATATGTAAAGAAGTATGAATAAAAGAGGATGATATACGGTTTTTTGGTGTTAGTTGTAGTTTGAGTAACTTGGCCACATTCTTTTGTTGCCATTAATGGCAAAGGGGGAGATTGTTGGAAAGTTGAATCTTAGGGAGAATATGACTTATTTTATGTCATTATGGAAAAAAATTCATATAAAGTTTTGACAGCAAACTTTGAAGAGAAAAAATTGGCTTAGAAGACAAAACATAACAGAGTTATGCAATTGATCAGAGCACCAGCACACGTGCGCAAGATCGAATCAGGCTATGTGTTTTCATACATAAGCTCTATGATATGTTTTTATGCTTACCCTATACACACATGGTATGGAATGATAGTATGAACAAGTTACAAAAAGATTAATTGTACTAAACAGTTCAGAAAATAGAGTATGGAGCCGACCATAGTTTTTGGATTAGCATATAATATTTTGTTTTGTAAAGGCTATGAACCTATTGTAATAATTTATTAATTATGTATTAAAAATTATTTTAAACATGCTTAAGCCAATTTGTTTGCAAGCATTGTGCATAAATTTTTTGGGCTGGCTAAGGTCTTGTTTTAGGTTGCATCTATTGAGTATGTATATATACTTAATATGCATTCTTGTAATAGGAGAAGAGTCAAGAATATACAGAGTAGAGACAATGAAGAGCAGTATGAACTAGTCAGTATGAGATAAATTCTTTTAAGAGATCAAAGCATCAGTGCATAAAAGGAACTGATCAGCGAGTCGTGTCACTTTAGCAGTTCAGATTTCATATATAGTGCATATCTATCTTCAGGAGGTTGTAGCCTTCTTTAATTGAGCAGTGAGCTCTTGGATAGTGAGTCCTCACCCCTAATAGGGTTTTTGTAAAGACTCCTAATAGGTTAATTATACTTACATTGTAAAGACTACTCCTAACAGGGAAAAGGAACTTTAACAGGTTCATTATACTAGTACAATTATTTGTGGGTACTAATTCCCACCATGGTTTTCCTCTAATCAAGGTTTCTCCGTAAACATATCTGGTGTTATGTGTTATTGAGTTATGCTTCATAAGTTATCTATTTGATTTATGTTCAAATTCCTGAAATAGAATAGTTAATCAAACACTGATTCACCCCCCCTCCCCTCTCATTGTTTCTAACAAAAGGTTCTATAATTCTACTAAATAACACAAGATGTGATGATGTTAATTGGGTTGAAGGATTAAAGTATAATCTGTTGAGTGTTGCACAGTTAAATAACATAGGTCACCGACTGGAATTTCAAGATGGAAGAGTGAAATTTTTTGATAAGAAGGCAAATGTGATTGCTAATGGAGAACAATCTAAAGGTAATTTATTTTATCTTGATACTTCTACTAATAATTTCCTGTTTGCGAAAGTTGAAGATGTTTGGCTATGGAAAAAAAAGATTTTTCATGTTAATTTTTACAACTTGATTAAAGTGAGTAAAAATAATAGAGTATGAGGATTACTAAGATTAAAGAAACTTGATAATGCTATGTGCAGAGAATGTCAAATGGGTAAGGTTACTAAATCTAGTTTTTCAAGAAAAACTTATGTCACAAAAAGAATTTTGGATTTAGTTCATACTGATTTAAGTGGACCCATGAGAAATAAAAGTTACTATGGACACAGATATTTTATTCTATTTATGGATGATTATTCTAGAATGTTGTCTATAATTTTTTTAAAAGAGAAATATGATGCATTTTAAATGTTTAAGTGGTATAAGACTCAAGTTGAGAAAGATACTGGAAGACAACTGAAATGTCTGAGATCTGATAGAGGGGGTGAGTTTACATCTAATGAGTTTACATTATTTTGTAATGAAATGGAATTAAGAGACAGAAGTCAGTACTGAGGACACCACAGTAGAATGGTATTGTTGAGAGAAGAAATAATTCTATTGTGTATTGTGCTAGGACACCGATGATTGAGAAAGGCATTTCACAAAACTTTTGGAGAGAAGCAGTCAGTACTTTTGTTTACACATTAAACCAAGTACAAGTAAAAAAGCTATCAAAAAAACACCTTATGAAATCAGGTATGATGACAAACCTAATGTTGGTTATTTCAATTTTTTTAGAAGAAGATGTTATGTATTGAAATATTCTAGAGAAGGAAAGTTTGACTCTAAAGGGGATGAAGGAATATTCTTATGATATTCTACAAGGAGTAAATCTTGTAAGTGTTTGAATAAAGTTACTAACAAAATGGTGGAAAGTGAAAATGTGAGAATTGATGAGTTTGTTAGGAATAACAGTCCATAAGACAACTAAGAGGGGGGGTGAATCAGTTGTGATATATATTATTAAACTTTAAAATTTATAAACCAAATCTGCAAATGTAAATGATAACGCAGTAAATGCCAACACCATAACACAATATTTGTTGTCGAGGAAACCCTATTAAAGGTAAAACCCTGGAGGGAATTAACACCCACAAATAATGTACTAAGAGTATAGTATCCATGTTAAAATATTTAGCCCTGTTAGGAGCTTGTTACAATATTATAGTACATAGTCCCTGTTAGGAGACAGACCTTGTTAGGAGTCAAAAGAAATAGTAGGCTCACTACCAAGGAACACTACCCAAAGAAGGTTAAATCCCCCCTCAAGGATTCACAATCCAAACAAATGTATAAAGAAAATACACAATCCAGTGAATTGTCTGATATAAAATATCTTTTCTTGGTCAGTTCCAATGAAGTATTCTTCTCATATACTCTTCTCTACATCTAGCAGTCAAAAAAATTTTGCAGATGTTGGTGCTCAAATCAACATATTTGATTTCCTATGGACTTGCCAATCCAAATCTGGAAAAACCAAGTGATTTGGCCAACTAACAAGATTCAACTAAGGAAAGGTTGAAGCCTCTACAATTATGGCTCTATAGAACCAAGGCTGGTAGGCCTATACCCTAAACTTATCTTCCAAGTCTTTAAGGGATTTTTAGAGTAGATAAATTATGATTCAAACTTCTCTATCCCAGATTATCCCAGAGTATGGTAAAGTACTAAGAGATCCTTTAAACTAAGAGCAATGTATTATTAAAATGTTCAAATGTAATGTTGCAAGAATTTAAAGAATGTTTGATGGATTTAAGATATGAAATGAATAGAGAAGATGGATATAGTATCTCAAAACTTTAAATAATGAAACTATGACTATAATCCAATAAAAAAGAAATACTAGTGCCTTAATCAACTATGGGCAATAGATTCAATATCATTCCAATCCTATGTTCAACCTTAGAGATAGTTTTACAAGAAAACTTATCACTTCAAAGGTGTTATGGAATGTACATGCAACATAAAAAAAATTTAGAGATATATCAAAAGGGTAATACTTCTCAAATGAGAGACCAATTGACTGAGGCCTCAATCAAAAAAATTTAACCATGCAAAATGAGAAAACCAATTGAAAATATAGACTATGAATCAAATCAGGAAGCATGCACATCAAACTGTCACTTTTAAGAAGTTCTATTGGTTTATCTAAGGGACTAATTGTAAAATGATAATGAAACAATTACATACATGAAGAAAAAGGACTTATGTTTATTGATTATGAAGATAGTACAATAGAGTTCACATTTGCAGTTATTGATCCATCTAATCCATCTATCAAAATTGTATTATTTTTTTATTGTCTTCTCTTTACATTTTACATTATGTATATATATGTGTTTGAGTTGATTTCACACCTCTTTAGGGTGAAAAGACACAACCCTTATTATAAATTATTTTGAAAAAACAATAAATTAACTAAAAATAACTACCTAACTTTCAGATTTGGCTTTGGCCAAAAATCCTAAAAACCTCTGGAAAAGCTAATATTTCTGCTGGAGATAGGAAATTTGATTTCCCGAACTAGGTCATTTTTATATTTTTAAAATGAAACCATCTTCAGCCTCTGTTGGCATCAGTTTTGTAGCAAGTTGAAATTCCAGCATTTTCTGAAGGCTTCGATTAGTTAGTTCTATTTATTTGTGTCATAAAGCTTCCTTAATTTGATTTTTTTAGTATGGATAAACTTGCTTCTTGATAATGGATTGGGACTTCTAAATTCTCAAAATTTAGGTACTACCAGTGGCTCTTTCTAGGGACATATGCTCCCTGTGAGCATAGCGAGATTCTAGTTATCTCTAGAAAAGTAGACCAAGTATCCACACTTAATCTAATGCAAAATGAAATTGGGTGGCCCCAGGCCCCCCCAAAAAAGTGAACATTGCTTCTTTCCTCTGTCGAACAAATAATTTTGATCATGTAATTCTTTGGATCTCCTCAATACGATACCACCATTCTCATGGACAACATCCATTGATGTATTAACACACTTTGACTTTTGTTTACCCTTAGAAAAGTTAGCAGGTGCATTGTAGTCCTTGCTAAATAGAAGATCCCCATGCATTTGATCAACCTTACAAGTAACTAGATTAAGCTCTTCTGCTTGGATTCCTTTACATACACAATCTTCCCTATACTCAATATTTTGTTTCTCTTCACAAAAAGGATTTGGAGATAACTCACATTTACAAACTTCCTTATTATCAATAATTTCATCAGATAGGATGCTCAGATAATTTTCAGAACTAATCCTCAACACATTCTCCTCATTATGTATGTTTGATTCCATCTTATTCTCACATGTTTGATACAACTTTTGCTCATAGGATGAAATAATGCATGTTTCACTTTTTGAATACACTTCCCCATACATATTTTGAGTTTCATCATCTTCAAAATGATCACTAGGCTCACTATCTTTATCATGATGTTGATGGACTTAATTGCATAGAAAATATTCTTCAAATAACGGATTCAAGAATATAGAGAACTCAGGCATATCTCCATGAGAGCTTTCATCTGAAACTTCTTTGTGTTCATATTTTGTATGTTTTTTCTATTTCATCTCCGTTATTTGATTCTTTAAATTTATCATCTTCTTCATCTAGTACCCCCTGAGTATTTACTGATCCATCAACTTGCTTATCATGGTGCATTGAGAAAAAAATTTGACCACTCTTCTCAACATGTTTTTGATATTCCATGTCTAGTAAATATGAGATTTATTTTGTACTGAGAAGATCTTCTTCCTCATCATCATGGTCATTGATACCTGTTTCCATGCAAATCTCACTATATACAGATTCTTCTTCAATCTGATTTGAACTTTCTTCCTCTATGTCATCATTCTTTTCTTCCTTCAATACTTCACATATTTTCTCAAGAAAAACTATTAGTTGATAATCATGGTAGATTCCTAACTCACAAAGTTTATCCATTAATTCCCTTCCTAGAGGCCTAATATCTAAAGCTATTTCCTGATAGATCTTCATCATTCTCATGAACAAATGCACTGCAGGTTCACCTTTATATCTTTCCAAACTTAAGAATGTATCCAAAGGGGACATGTAAGATTCTTCCTCTATGTCATTATTCTTTTCTTTTCTTAATTCCTCACATACTTTCTCAAGAAAATTATCAGTTGAGAATCATCATATATTCCTAACTCACATATTTTATCCATTAATTCCCTTCCAAAAGGCCTAATATCTAAAGGTATTTTCCGATAAATCCTTATCATTCTCATGAACAAATGTATTGTAGATTCTCCTTCATATCTATCGAAATTGAAGAATGTATCCAAAGGTGACATGTACAATTCTTCTTCCACAATGTACTTTGGATCTTCTTCCATGCTACAACTTTGGTCTTCATATCGTTCATAGCACATGTTCTCTTCTTCGCCACTGGCATCATGAAACGTATAAATAAACCATTTCTCAAACTGTCTCCATGATGAGATACATTGTGTGGGTAGTGATCCTCTGTAGAAACCTCATCACCTGATCCTCTGTAGAAACCTCATAATCTTCTATGAATGTATAAAATTCATCCAAGTGTTGTAGTGTCGATTCATACCATTCTCCATGGAACTTTGGTAGAAGTTGTGAAATTTTAGGGTATAACTTATTTGGGATGCTTTGAAATCTCCTAAGATCCAATGGCTTGATACCATCTAGAATAAAAGGTTTTCTTTGAAATGATGGATACATTTGAAAAAACAATCCACCATCTCCTTCTGAGTCTTCTCCCTCAGTAGAGTCACTGACTGAAATGCTTTGTTCAATAGAGTCGCCACCTTCTTATCGGAAGGAAAATACTTACTATATTCTAAGTTCTTTTCTCCCAGTAGATTCTTAAATATATCAGCAGAGCTTCTAGGTAAAATACAAAAATGTTCTTTTGAACAAGTCCCCAGTAGAGTTGCCAATCTCTATTATTAGAAACTCTAAAAACTGTCCTTAATGATAACTTCCCCAGTACAGTCCCCAATCTATTGGTGCTCAAATCAACATATTTGATTTCCTATGGAATTGTCGATCCAATGCTGGGAAACCCAAGTGATTTGGCCAACTAACAAGATTCAACCAAGGAAAGGTTGAACCCTCTACAGTTCTGGCTCTATAGAACCAAGGTTGGTAGGCCTATACCCTAAACTTATCTTCCAAGTCTTTAAGGGATTTTTAGAGCAGATAACTTATGATTCAAACTTCTCTATCCTAGAGTATGGAAAATTACTATGAGATCCTTTAAAATAAGAGCAATGTATTATTAAAATGTTCAAATGTAATGTTGCAAGAATTTAAAGAATGTTTGATGGATTTAAGATATGAACAAAATATAGAAGATGGATATAGTATCTCAAAAATTTAAGTAATGAAACTATGACTATAATCCAATAAATGAGAAAGAATAGTGCCTTAATCAACTATGGGCAATAGAGTCAATATCATTCTAATCCTATGTTCAACCTCAGAGATAGTTTTACAAGAAAACTTATCACTTCAAAGGTGTTATGGAATGTACATGAAACATAAAAAAAATTCAGAGATATATCAAAAGTGTAATACTTCTCAGATGATAGACCAATTGATAGAGGCCTCAATCAACAGAATTTAATCATGCAAAATGAGAAAACCAATTGAAAATATAGACTATGAATCAAATCAGGAAGCATGCACATCAAACTGTCACTTTGAGGAAGTTCTATTGGTTTATCCGAGGGCCTAATTATAAAATGATAATTAAATAATTCCATACATGAAGGAAAAGGACTTATCTTTATTGATTATGAAAATCGTACAATAGAGTTCACATTTGAAGTTATTGATCCATCTAATCCATCTATCAAAATTATATTATTGTTGTATTATCTTCTCTTTACATTTTACATTATGTATATATGTGTGTGTGTGTGTGTGTGTGTGTGTGTGTGTGTGTGTGTGTGTGTGTGTTTGAGTGGCTTTCACACCTCTTTAGGGTGAAAAGACACAACCCTTATTACAAATTATTTTGAAAAAACAATAAATTAACTAAAAATAGCTACCTAACTTTTGGATTTGGCTTTGGCCGAAAATCCAAAACACCTCGTGAAAAGCTAATATTTCTGCTGGAGACAGAAAATTTGATTTCTTGAACTGGGTCATTTTTTGGATTTATAAAATCCAACCATCTTCAACCTCTATCGGCATAAATTTTGTAGCAGGTCAAAATTCCAGCATTTTTTGAAGGCTTCAATTAGTTAGTTTTATTTATTTGTGTCATAAAGCTTCCTTCCTTTGATTTTTTTAGTATGGAGAAACTTGCTTCTTGATAATGGATTGGGACTTCTAAATTCTCAAAATTTAGGGTACCACCAGCAGCTTCCACTTCTCTTCTTTTCAATCTTTGTCACATCTTCTCAAAAGGAAAGATCACTCATATATACCCTCTTACAATAATTCATTAGGTCGGCTAGTTAAGCTTTCCTAATACACAAATAATTAATTAGGTCAGCTAATTAAGGCTTTCCAATATACAAATAATTGTTTAACCCCTAGCTAAGATACACAAGGTACCTACAACAAGTAAACATAAGATATAATCCATCACTTATACTTCTAGATCCGCAATCCACGCTCACAATTCATTTTACACACTACATGTATGAATTCGGCCAGCAATTAGGTCTTCTTTAGAATACACGCCACAACTGACATCACTAGTAACCAAACAACAATAAAACTCAACCCATTATTCCAACTATGTATGAGGAATTATTAATGGTTTAAAACTTGTTGGGAGCAAGCTCAAACATGCAAGATTAGTGGTTTAGCACATATAATCAATTAAAAATCTAATGGAAGAGCAAGAAAAAAACAACACCAAATAACATTAGATTAAGCTAAAACAAGTAAGCACCCTATTTAAATTGTTTGATTTGCTCAATATATGGATTGTGGGTGTTCTCTCTCAAACACACAAGTGTAGTGTATCCCCAATGCAATGCAAGATTAAAAACAATGAAGGAATTCAAGAACTAGTATGAGGAACTAGTCTCAAATCCTTCAAAGGATGATCTAAACTAGCTATGAAATGAAATGCAAGAAGGAACTAAGATTCATTATCCATTAGCCTAGCATGTGATTTCTAAGTGATTTAAGCATAAAGAGCATATGAGCATGAAAACAACTATGAAAATCTAGAGTTGTGTTAGCATAATAACAATGAAAAATGAGAGATGATAAATGAAGAGGAGAAGGCCTCTATATATAGAATTTTGGGAGAGAAGAAGAGGCTTGAGTGAGATATCACCTATGTGGCATACACATAAGAGCCACATAAGGGACACATAGGCTTGGAAGGGATGGCTAATTTTGAGTCAAACTTGGCATTAAATGTTGAGTGGCTCAAGATTTCCAAGCGGGAGACAAACTTGTAAGAGGAATTTAAGAGGGATGGGTGACCTTTTTGGGAAGAATTTTCCCACATGGGTGAGCATTCCATTAGCCTTAAGAAGGTTAGGAATCACATTTTTAAGTAGGTTTAGAGGATGATTAGGTAGGGAAGCATTCTTATAGGATGAGGTGATGGGTATAGAGTAGGAATAGGGTAGGCTTAGGGTAGGTCTCTAGGTTGGATTAATAGGTTCCTAGCTAGGTTTATATTGTAATTAAAATTAGATTTGAATAAATTATAGTTTAGAAGAATTAGGAATATGGAGGAATTTTAATAAATTTAAGTTTATTAAAAAGGGGATTTTGTGAGGCAAATGTATTTAAATAAAATACATTAGAATAGTATTTGTTCATTTGATAAATACCAACTATGAAACTATTTAATTGATTGAATTAAATAGTTAGAGGAATAAGAGGGAATTTAATATTAATAATAATATTAATATTTTTGGACGTCTACATTTTGCCCCTTTTTGACATGGCATCACAAGTGATGTTACGTCAAAGACAAGAAAATAAGTTGCCTCGGAGGAAGAGGGTTTTTAGGAGTCGTGCCAAAGCAACAGCGATATAGGGTTGTGCCCCCTCAAGAAAAGAACGCAACAAAGACAATGTTGTGGGATTTTCTTAAAAAGAACGCAACGGGTAGGAGGAAGAGATAGGAGGGAATAAAGAGAAGCTTTATGAAATGCAACTAAGAGTGCAATGAAATTAAATGTAGATAACGAGCATTGGGGATCCGGTTGTGTGAAAAATATGGAGAGCACATCCAATTTTGATATTGCAAGAGGAGGTATACATCAGGTGTTAGAAAATACAGATGATAGAATTCCTTTGCATGGAATAGATGCTCAAACAAAAGCACACTACAAAAGATGCATGTATCAGTTGTTACCAGTCACAACGCACCAAGATATAGCAGATTGAGGTAGTGGTGAGTAGGTTTAAACTGACACAAAAAGATAAAATCAATAAAGAAGGCCTCATGACCAAGAAGTCATTGAGTCCAAAGTTCTTGTCATGAACAGGATTGGTGTGATGTAGGATTTGATAAGCCGATGTTGGAAGGATGCATCCTGACATGCAAAGATTGGATTTGATGTGATTAAAATATATTCACTGGAAAAAACTATGAAAAGGATGAGGAGCAAGGAGAGTCGATCTCCAAATTGATTTGGTGAAAACATGATTGTAGTCACAGTGATCAAACGTTGCTAAAAATGTAATGATGCGAAAGGTTTATTGCAAGAATTTGGATGATTTTTTTATTTTATTTTTGGAATTTGTGTGAGTTTTTTATTTCTTTGGATCTTTTGATTTTTTTTTAATTTTGTTGGATTTTGTGATTTTTAGGATTTTTTGATTTCTTTGGATCTTTTAATTTTTTGATGCATTTAAGCTGTACAGTGGGATGATGAAGATGCTGAGGAGATTGATGATAAGATGCACAGGGGCTTGAGATGATGGATGAGATGATGAGGATGCACATGATGTTGCCCCAGTCAAGAAAGAAAGTGATTGTATTGATATGAAAGAATTGGATGCATGGATAGAATAGATTGAATTGGATAGGAAGGAAGAATAAATGGATGAAAGGTAGAATGGATTAGAAGATAAATGGATTGGATAGAATTGAATATGAATGAATTAGAAGATAAATGGATTGGATGAATGGATGAAGGAAGATGGATGTTGTGATCAATGACAAGGGAACACCAAGGAATGATGGAGATGGGAAGATAGCTCAAAGGGGAGATAGATTGAGGGAATGGATGGATAGGAATCCAAGGACTATGTGGAAACAGATGCCCCCATGCTAGAGGATGAAGTGTGGAGAGATTTATTTTGATGGAAGATAGATGGAAGGAATGGATAGGATACGATAGTGGGATGGGAGAAGAGGATTGGGAGATGAAAGGTGGATACACTAAAGTTTCCAAGGAATAGAATGCCCCCACTTAGGAAAGGTCATTTGTGAGGAGGCATTAGGATGAGGTACAATATGATGATAAGGGAGGTAGGTGGAAGACAAGATGGTGTTTGAAGGATGGAGAAGGATGGAAGATGGGATGGTGGATAGGAAAATGGCTCAGAAGCAAGCTGAGGAAGCAATTGTGGCTAATTATAGTGAAATGGAAATGGAAGGCGAAGATGCAGATGGAATGGTGAATGAAAACGGTGATGCAGAAATAGATGCCAAGAGGGGTCCAAAAGGATGTATACAGTTCAGATTTTTATTTTGAATTTTATCAAGATCCAAAGGAGAATGGAGCAGGCAAAATGGACAAAATGATAGGTATGGTAGACGACTAGTATAAAGGGAGGGATGAAGTGGTGGACAAAAGAACTTGTCCTCAAGTATGAAGAGAAATTGGATGGATGGATTACACATGACACCTATTTACTAGGTTTTCATCATGGTAATTGTCCAAGGTGCTTGTTTGCCAAGTTTTCACATTGGACGCTTATTTATTTTCTTTTCTTTTTTTATTTTTGACTTCTTTTTTTTTTACTTTTTTTACCTCTTTTTTTTTTTGGAGGGAGTTTATGGATGGAATGATAAGGAGGAGATGAAGGGATGAATAAAGAATCATGTTCAATATCAAGATAATAGGAGCCCATTTGAGTGATCCCCAGATGTTGGTACAACCTTATTTTGGATGAGTGGCTTATGCAAAGGCATGAATGAGATGGTTATGATGGCTGATGTATGTGGGATAAGGGATATGGTGGTAGGAAGTGTTTGGATGAAATGGTGGAAAGAGAGTGGGATGGGGGGACGTGCTCAGGATCAACATTGGCACATGTTGTGAGGAGTGTGGAAAGAGTGGATTTGAAGGGGATGGTAGAAGTGCATGCGATGGAGGAAGTATGGTAGATAGTTTTGGGACATAAGGACCCAAAATAGATTTAAGTGATGGCAGAGAGGAATGCAGAGATGGAGGATTAGCAACTTCGGATGCCATTTTGGATTTTTCTTTCAAATGCATTTCATCTCTTTTCTTTTTCTTTATTGGGCCTTTGCGGCCTGTGGGATGTAGTACATTTTTTGATTGGATTGGTCTTTGCTGGAGCATGTCGTTTGAAGTGGACATGACAATCTTTAGATTGTGGCTCTTTAGCTTTATGCATTTTTGAACTGCCATTCAAATTGTAATGAGTAGAATTGGAAGGGATATGAGAAGCTATATGAGATGGAGAGATGGAGGTAGGATGGTGGATGGGGTGTGTGGGTATGTGCCTTTGTTGATCCTGATTGGGAATGTAGGATGTGGGATTAGATAGAGGATGAGATTTTGGGATATAAGGGCCCAAAATGGATTTTTTAGGTGGAGGATATGCAATGGTTGATTTTGGAACATAGGGACCCAAAATGGATTGAGAGGATGAAGGAGGAATATGGTAGGTTTCCCTGGGTTGTAATGACAGGGGAGGAGGGATGGCGTTAAATTTCTTGGGGGAATGATGGGAAGAGGTAATGGTGGGTTTGAAAGCACGCTTGGATTGGGCATTAGTTGTACCAATAGTTTTGGATGAAGGGCCTTTAGATGTGCAACTGAGACCACAAGATCATGGATGTTCTTTGGCAGAGATGGGCTCTAGTATACCTTGTTCATTTAGGCCAAGGTCTTTGCCTTGATAATTCCATTTTTGTAGCATTCAACCCAAGATAGGGTATTTATTTCTTAGGGAACCAGATGCGAGTCCATTATTAGGGGGATTGTAAGTGGAGGATATGAAACTTATTTCTTCTACTTCAAGTGGACTACCATGGATGAATGTAATTGGACCAAGGGGATAGAGCAATGGTGGTGGGAAAGTTTGGATTGGAGGTGACAAAGGATCATGAGGTGGAGGGGATGGGATGCTTTGATCTTGACTTAGACTGGGTAGTGGCTCTCGAAATAGAGTAGGTAGAATGACGGGATCTAGATTGGGAGGAGTGCATGACAATAGATTATGAGATAGAGGAAGTGTGATGGGAGGATCTTGATCTATATCAATGGATATTTCAACATGCTTTTGGACAAGATCTTGACATGATTGGATTGGTGTGGATGGTGTGATGGGGGATGTATGGATGGACTCTTCAAATTGAGGGGATGGAAGGATGGGAGATTCTATAATTGAGATAGAGGGAAGATGGGTGGACTCAGGAGAGTCACTAGATGGGGTGTGGATAAGGTCAGTAGGATAAGATGGGGCTGAGGATTGGGTGGACTCAATGGATGGGGGGACTTCGATGGTGTTAGGAGATAGAAAAGGATCAATAAGTAAAGGACTTGGAAGGTAACTAATAAGTGTAAGAGATGGAAGAGGAATGACAGGTGATGAAAAGGCCTCATCACAAATGGCTTCAGACGGGGGACTGGTATGAATTGGCTCATCAACTTTAAGAGATGCATTTTGTGATGGCTTCCTTGTGAAACTCCTTGGAGACTTACGTATCGAAGGCGAAGGATTGACATGTGTAGATGATGGGAAACTAGGGTAGTCCATATATGAAGGTGTGGCAATGGCTTGTGAACTTGGTTGAATAAATGATGGTGTAGAATCAGATGTAGGAGATGGCATGGCTAGATAGTTCACATAAGTAAGCATGGAGGTGAATTTTGAACTAGTTTGACTAATCGATGGGGGAGGAGGGATGGATTGGGGTATGAAATATGAAGTGGATTGAGAGATGTAGGTGGATTGGGGAGGGGGAATTGTGCTAAGGTAGATAGGAATAGAAGATGGTAGATTGGGACAAAATGGAGGGGATGAGGGAGAAAGGTAGGATAAAGTGGACAGTGAACTAGTAATAGCATGGGGGTTCTAGTGATGGATTGAAGGAACTGGAAGACTCATATTATGAATTGGAAAAAGGGTTGGAGGATAAGGGGATGTAGGATTTGGATTAGGGATGTAGGTAGTAGTGTTATGATGGAAGTGTGGAGCTTGGGGTATCACTATGGAAGAAGATGGAGGTATGGATGATGTTTGAGGGATATATGTGGGTGAGGGATAATGAGTTGGTTTTCCCTTGTCAACAATAGAGGAAGGGTGAGAGATGGGAGGTGGATTTGGATTGGGCATAGTGTATTGAGGTAGAATGGATGGGGATATGATAGATGGATGTGGGGTTATAGAATGGACATGGAAAGCTGGTTGAGATGAGGAATGTGAATATTTTGGAGTTGGGTTAGTGTGGATCATGTATGAGTTGGATGGATTTGGTTGATTTGGAGGAATGGTTTGAGAGATGGGACTTGACATATATGCTTGATGGTCTTTAACCATTTTGTGAAACCAATCCATATTCATAATGTTTAGATGAGGGGTTTTTGGAATTGGTTTAGAATATGATGCAAATGAATATTTTGATTAAGAGTGGATGATGTGAAAGACTTGAGGATGGATGAAATATGAACCTAGGACTTAGGAGCAAAATTTGGACTTTGTTTGATTGATTGATTTTGATTGATGTTGGATGTGATTTTGGGTTTGGATTTGGATTTAAAAGGTTGAGACAAACCTAGGTGAAACAAGACCCTATGATGGTGCAAACAAAGGATTGATTTGGATGATGATTTGATCTTCTACTTCGAGATAGACTTATGATCCCAAGCAAAATAGGATATAACTTTGAGACGAACTGATGTTCTCAAAAGAAATAGGATTAAAATAGATGTTTGCTAATGATGAGGGTCTATGCAACACTTTGATAAATATTTCAACCTAAGATTTGAGATAAAGAATATTGATGAAGGTGAAAAAGATGAATCTTGATTTGATTTAATTTGAACTTGATTATGGTTGGATGTGGGTTGATCAAGATAACCAAGATTAAAGTCCAAGGATTATGATGGTGCTCCTAAGCCAAAGGTAGAAGATTTGATGAAGATTGGAATTAGAAGGAGATGTGGATGAATATTTTGATTAAGAATGGATGAACTTTGAAATATGAATGAGGGATGCTTGAAGACAAGGGAATGATTAAGACGTGATTGGTTTTGGTTGAAGAGGAGGATGAATTAGATTAGGATTGGATAGAATGATATGAGGTTGATAAGTGGATTAGATTAGAAGAGTGATGATTGGATTAGGTTGGAAGAAGATGAATGATTAGATTAGATTAAGAAAGAGTATGTTGATGTGGATTAGAGGAATGATTAGGATGAAGGTGATTAGATGAGGATTGGGAACTTGATCGAGTGATTAGGATGATGATGAAGTGATTAGGGAGGTGATGAAATGATTAGTAAGATTAAGAAGAATATGGATGACTTGGAAGAAGTGAGTATGATGATGATGAAGAAATGGGTTGATGTGAAGATGACAATGTAGGATTCTGACTGATTTTGGACTTTTAAGGTTAATTTTTTCATTGACTAGAACTTATTTTCAATATACATCAAAGGAATTGACTATGCTAAGTATACCTTGACTCAGATTTTGGGCATAACTGATAGTTATTGAAGACACATATCTGAAAACAGTCTTGGAAGGGACAAAGAAACCTTGCAGGAGACAAGCAACTGTGAAAAATTTGTTCATTGGGAGTTCCATTCATGTTTTGGTCCTTTGGATTTGTTAATGTTCTTCAAACACTTCAAGCACAAGTCTATCTAAGGAATTGGCTTTGCCTGAAATATTATAGGCCCATTGCTTGGTAGTCCTTTGGCTCACACAACAGTGTCACCCCCAGAAGGGCACCCATGTTTTTTCCTTTTTCCAGATATTGTTGTCATGCTACAAAGATCTCTTTCACAACACAATACCCTGGGACACGTATGATGGGAGTCTTGGGGGGAGATTCTTCCCTCCCCTTGCACTATAATAAATCACCATTCAGAGGTGAATCTGGTAGCTTCTATGCTTAGAGTGTTTAGTAAGGGTCTCCATTCAATTGTATCGTCTATGTCCACACAAGAATGATTAAGGCATATAGCCTCATAGAGCATCTTGATAAAAGTGGTCACGTAAAAGTGATTGAGACCGCGAGGCCGCACTTAAGTTAGATAAGAGCTGAGTATAAGCTCAAATTCCAATCGACTCCCAAGGCTTTAACCCCAAAGATTAAATTTAATTAATGTGAGATTTGGAGTGTTGTGGCTTACACCTCATTCTCATGTGGGTCATTCCCAGGAGATTTTTCCCTCAACCGACAGGCCCATCTAATGGATTAACTTGAAAAGAAAATTGGATTAGTGAAAAAAAGGAGTCTGGATTTCTAATTTTCCAACAAGGGAAAAGAGAATACTCTCCTATCCAATATCATTTTCTCCACAAACATGCAATACAAGCTTAGTTCATTCCCCAAAGATTCAATTGTTTAACACAAAGAAAATGCGTCTAGGTTTTTGATCTTCCCAAAAGGGAAGAGAGCATAATCCCCTAACACTTGCTTTGAATGAGACAAAAGTATCTCCCTAATTAGTCTAAGTGCCTAAATAAAATGATAGCAAATAGGATTGTTTGGTCGATTTAGATTGAGGCAACCTGCAAGACAAATGTGAGTAATTTTTTTTAATTTGCTTTCTTTGACAAGCGGTGTTGCAAGACAACTAGTTAGTAGTTTTCTGAATATTAATCTTTGACAAGTATTATTAGCACAAAAAACCACTTGAAAAGCTGTTAGAAATGAGGAAAACCAAAATAGACAGAGTGCAAATGTTGGTTCAGGGTGCAGACACTGATTCTATGTTTAATAAGCCCAAAATGATAGAAAACAAAACTTACCAGGGTGTAGACGCTGATTCATGAATCAGTGTCTGCATAGACCTTGATTTGTGAATTGGTGTTTGTGCCACAAATCGGTGTCTATGCAAACATTGATTCATGAATCATTGTGTGTGCAGATGTTGATTTGTGAATTGGTGTCTGCACCACGAATTGGTGTCTGCACAAACGTTGATTCGTGAATCGGTGTCTGCGCAAACATTGATTCATGAATCAATGTCTATGCAAATGCTAATTCGTGAAGCACAAATGTTGATTCATGATTCGGTGTCTTTGCAAAGGCTAATTTGTGAAGTGTAAATGCTGATTTGTAAATTGGTGTCTACGTAGACGCCTCTATGCAAAATAGAGACACCAATCTATGAGTTTGGAAAAAATGAGAGAAGAAGACAAGAAGTTTAGAAGGATTTTAGGGATGTGGGTCCCACCGGGTGTGCCAGAATGTGTATGAGGAATTCTTAATGGTTTAAAACCTATTGGGAGCAAGCTCAAAGATGAAAGATTAGTGGGTTAGCACATATAATCAATTCAAAATCATATGGAAGAGAAAGCAAGCAACAAAGAACACCAAATAACATCAGATTGAGCTAAAACAAGTAAGCACCCTATTTAACTTGTTTGATTTTCTCAATATATGGATTGTGGGTGTGCTCTCTCAAAAACACAAGTGAAGTGGATCCCCAATGCAATGCAAGATTAAAAACAATGAAGGAATTCAAGAACTAGTATGAAGAACTAGTCTCAAATCCTTCAAAGGATGATCTAAATTAGCTATGAAATGCAATGAAAGAAGGAACTAAGATTCATTATCCATTAGCCTAGCATGTGATTTCTAAGTGATTTAAGCATAAAGAGAATATGATCATGAAAACAACTATGAAAATCTAGACCTATGTTAGCATAATAACAATGCAAAATGAGAGATGATAAATGAAGAGGAGAAGGCCTCTATTTATAGAATTTTGGGAGAGAAGAAGAGGCTTGAGTGAGGTGGTACCTATGTGGCATCCACATAAGAGCCACATAAGGGACACATAGGCTTGGAAGGGATGGCTAATTTTGAGTCAAACTTGGCATTAAATGTTGAGTGGCTCAAGATATCCAAGTAGGAGACAAACTTGTAAGAGGAATTTAAGAGGGATGGGTGACCTTTTTGGGAATAATTTTCCCACATGGGTGAGCATTCCATTCGCCTTAAGAAGGTTAGGAATCACCTTTTTAAGTAGGTTTAGAGGATGATTGGGTGGGGAAGAATTCTTAGAGGATGAGGTGATGGGTATAGAGTAGGAATAGGGTAGGCTTAGGGTAGGTCTCTAGGTTGGATTAATAGGTTCCTAGCTAGGTTTAGATTGTAATTCAAATTAGATTTGAATAAATCATAGTTTAGAAGAATTAGTAATATGGAGGAATTTTAATAAATATAAATTTATTAAAAAAGGGATTTTGTCAGGCAAATGTATTTAAATAAAATAAATTAGAATAGTATTTGATCATTTGATAAATACCAACTATGAAAATATTTAATTGATTGAATTAAATAGTTAGAGGAATAAGAGGAAATTTAATATTAATAATAATATTAATATTTTTGTATGTCTACACCAACATATGTCTGATGTCCACCAGTAAGCTCACATCACCTAAAATATCTTCATCAGAAAGATATACCCGAAACAAAGAGACTTTCTCTGTCCAAAATCACAATTACAGTCCAGAAACCAGTTTTCACCAAATCAACTTTAACATCTGCAATATGCAACATAAATCCAAGCGACCTTAGGAATAAGGTCAACACACATCCTTATGCATAAATCTAACTTTGATCATTCTAAAGCATTCGTACAATGTCCGTACACTTCGTCCAGTCAAGTAACCAATTTGTCCTCTCCACATAAATATATGTTGACATCAGTGACAAAACATGAATATCAACAGCATGATCAGTAACCAAAACTGATATCATCCAAAAATCTCCCCCTTTGGCATTGATGGCAACATATGGGAAAATCCATATGCATCAACCCAAAAGTACTCTCTCTCAATACAATCTTCTCAATATCCTCAACACAAATCTCTCAAAATAGTAGAGATTTTTACATAGATTCCTTCCCCCTTTGGAAGCAATGGAAAAGGGTGCCATAACTCATCTATAGTCTTCTGTAAGGTGTATCTTTTTCAAATCTTCATATCCATCAACCAAGTGAAAGATCACCCAAATGTACTACATAGTTTTCTCCTGTGATCACTCCCCCTGAGGAGTTGATCCATACATCAAGTCCAGAGAATGATATAGCTCTAAGATCCAATGAAATGATGTATATCTGCATCATTTAATTACCACTAGGAGGGGCCATCACCCCAAGCATGCCTCTGAGATATTCAGAATCATCTTTTGGCATAGATTTAGTAAATATATATGCTATCTATTCCTTTGTGCTGATATAATCTAGTTTAATATCTTTATATGCTACCTTCTCCCTCAAGAAATGATACTTAATAGAAATATGTTTAGTATTTGAATGCATTACAGGATTCTTAGACATATTCACTGTGCTAGTGTTATCACAATGGATAACCACTAGTTCTTTAAAAATTATTCCAATGTCATTTAGCATTTATTTCATCTAAACAACTTGTGTACAGTTTATTACAATAGAAACATACTCTGACTCAGCAGTAGATTGAGCAATATAGTTCTATTTCTTGCTCAACCAAGAAACCAGTCTTTTCCAAAGGAAAAATGTACCACCACTTGTAATATTCATGTCATCCACATTACCTGCCCAATCAACATCAGTATAAGCCTGCATAGTAAAATATTCTGATTTTTCATACCACAATCCATATTCTATTGTTCCTTTCAAATATCTAGAAATTCTTTTTACAACAGCAAAATGTGTTTCTTTAGGATCTCCCTGATATTATAGACCTCCAATCATTGATCTATACTTTGTCTGAACAACACTTTGAGTCTCATCACTATTAGTTAGTTTGTTTCTAGTCACCATAGGTGTCCCAATATGTTTACAATCTTCCATTCCAAACTTTTTCAACATTTCCTTAAGATACTTGGTCTGAGATATAAAAATACCATTCTTACTCTGATTGATTTGCAAACCAAGAAAAAATTTCATCTCACCACCATTGACATCTCGAATTCATTTTCCATTTCTTTAGAAAACTTCTTACTCATCTTATCATTGCCTCCAAAAATTATATCATCAAAAAAAACTTCTACAATTAAGATTCCATCTTCATTAGTTCTCAAATATAAATTACTATCTACATTACCTTTTCTGAAACCAAGACAAAGTAGATATTTTTCTAGTCTTGCATACCATACTCTTGGTGCATGTTTCAGTCCATACAGTGCCTTCTTCAGTATGCAAACCATGTTTTCATCATCTATCAAAGGAAAACCATCAAGTTGCTCAATGTAAACTTCTTCTTCTATATCATCATTCAAGAATGTTGACTTCACATCCATCTGATAAAATTTAAAGTTTTTATGTGCAGCATAAGCAAGAAATAATCTCACAGCTTCCAATCTAGCAACATGAGAAAAAAATTCTTCATAGTATATGCCTTCTTGTTGTGAATAGCCTTTACATACTAGTCTTTTCTTGTTTCTTACCACTTTTCCTTCCTCATCCATCTTATTTCTGAAAACCCATTTAGTACCAATCACAATTTTGTTCTTAGGTCTTGGAACCAATTCCCCAGTATTGTTTTTCTTTATCTGTTCAAGTTCTTCTTCCATAGCTTTAGTCCAAGATTCATCTCTACATGCTTCATCAGTAGTCTTTGGTTCAAATTGAGAAATGAAACATATCTCATCTCTAGCTCTAGATCTAGTCATCATACCTTTACTTGCATCAACAAAAATTTGATCTTCAAGATGGTTCTTCTTAAAATACCTTGGCATCTTCAGCATCTCGGTAGCTTCAGTATGTTCATCTTCAATTTCATCATCAATCATAAAAGATTCTTTAGGTTTAGTAGTAACCTCTTTCATTTCTATAATCTGACCACACTCATACATCGTTTCCTAAATCTGAAATTTTTCATCTATCCTCACATTGGCGCTTTCAATCAACTTTCTCAATCCCAGATTGAAACATTTATATGCTTTAAATTTAGTGGAATAACCAAAAAAATTCCTTCATCACTTCTAGCATCAAACTTGCCTATCTCATCATCTCTCTTGATATAACATTTACTACCAAATATTCTAAAATATTTTACAGTAGGTGTATGATCAAACCATAATTCATAAGTAGTCTTACTTGTACCTTCTCTAATCTAAATTTTGTTCAGTGTGTACATAGTAGTCCCAACTACTTCTCTCCAGTGAACATGTGACACATTTCCTTCCAGCAACATAGTCCTTGAAGCATCTAATATAGTTTTGTTTCTTCGCTCTGCTATCCCATTCTATTGTGGATTTCTAGGAGCTGATGTCTGTTTGTATATTCCATGTTCTTCATAGTATGTATTAAATATCTCTGATGTACACTCTCCTCCTCTATCTAATCTCAAAAACTTTATCTTCAAACCAGATTCATTCTCAACTTTTTCTTTGAATAACTTGAATTTGTCAAATGCTTCAGATTTCTCTCTTAAGTATGTAATCCACATTATTCTAGAAAATTCATCAACAAATAGTATAAATTGCCTTTCACCATAGTATTATTTTGTTTGTGTAGCACCACACAGATCTGTATGCACCAAATCCAACTTCCCTTTTGTTGAATAAGCTTTTCTTTTGAAGGTGCTTCTAGTATGTTCCCCATAACACACTCTCTACACATAGTGTTAGATGGCTTTATAATTTTAGGTAGATCTCTTACTGCTTTTGTCATACTTTCCTTCACAATGTTATCAAAATTAACATGAAAAAATCTTATGTGCCATAACCAATTGTCATCAACCTTCACAATAAAAAAAGAAGCTTTAGATGTGTTCAATTCAAATACATTACCTCTGGATTTAGTACTAGATGTGATCAAGTCTCCTTCTTTACTTCTGATAGAGCATTTCCCATCATTTAATTTCAATTGATAACCCTTGTCTACTAACTATCCAATACTCAACAGATTATGCCTTTGTCCATCAACAAGTAATACATTGCCAGTGTTAGTCTTTCCATCCAAAGAAATATATCCAACTCCAATAATAATCTTAGGAGTATTGTTTCCAAATCTGACAACACCACCATCATGTCTTTTCAAGATCACAAATTTGTTTTTATCTCCAGTCATATGTGTAGACCTTATGGAAAGACATATTGTCAATTAGTGTCAAAACACTTAGTCATTCTATGTTGCCCGAGTATACAGTGTTGGCCAAGTATACAGTGTCGCCCAAGTGACAGTTTATCACCCGAGTAGTCTTTTGGACCTAAGTGATAGTTTGAAGCTGAATTTTCATATATTGTTAAATATAAATTTATTTATTGCAAGCTGACTTACAGAGTTATTTGTTGGATAAATTATATATATGTAAGATAGTTTGTTTTATCTAAGAAGAAGAAGAATATGCACAATATATGATTATGATTATGTATGCATAAGGCATGCGAATGGCAGTTTGAGTTAAGTGTAGAAGTGTTCAGGACAACAAAGTCTTATCTCTCATATTCAGCTGATCATTTATATTCAAAGGATCTTATTAAATAATCACAGTTGCAAAGAGAAGATCATCATCTGGTTCATTCTCATAGGTGGATCAACAAAATCCTTTAACAAGGTGGACCTAATATTCCTTTCTTTAAATCTCTTAACTGAGTTGCATTACTTATTGTATTTGATAAAATCCTTTAACAAGGTGGACCTAATATTCCTTTCTATGCTCCTAACAGGGCATACCATTAGAAGTGGTCATTGTAAGCTCTAACAAGATAAATTTATACTGTAGTACTAAATTATGTGGGTATCAGATCCCCACCCCATTTTTAATTTCTTTTAGAAGGTGTCTGGGTAACCAAATATTGCGTTATGTGTTACGTATGATTTTTTACTTTCAATTTATATGCATGCAAAAAAATAAGCTAATATAATTGTGGATTAAAAGGATTAAGCTTTATTGGTTCCTAATTCACCCCNATCCCCCCCCCCCCCCCCCCCCTCAGTCACTGGGCACATCATATAATTCCAACAATTGGTATCAAAGTAGTGGCTCTCTTATCATAAGTTTAACAACTTGAGAAAAGATCAAAGGATATGGAAACATACAGACTGGAGAAAGCCATTGAGAATGAAAAGATAAATCTTAAAGTGGCCATGGATCATATCATAAAACTTAAGGAGTAGCTCTCTCTTTCCCTAAAGAGAAGAAAAGAATTAGCAGTGCAAATGAATGACAAGAACTATATAGAAGAAAGAAATGAAGAATTTTTCAAAGATAGAAGCTCAGAAGAAGCTGATGCAGTTATTGAATACTTGCTTGCAAAGAATCTCAATCTACATGAAGAAATCAGAAAGTTGAAAAGACAACAGGAATTTCACTCAATCAGAATGTGTGAAGTTATGGAACTAAAGAACAAAGCAGAAGATGACAGAAATATAGCACAAGAAGACAAAATACTACTGAGTATAAGATTAGAAAAAAAAATGAAATTCAACACTTATCACTTCAGGAAGATGATTTGGTAATTCAACTCAATAATGCAACACAAGAAGTTGTCAATCTAAAGACAGAAAATGAAAGACTACAGAATGATCTCAATACTAAAAAGAAAACAAATTAAAGTATGATGAATTCACAAACTAGCATGGATCAGACAATAGAACTCAGACATCATGGACATACTGGATTAGGTTATATTGAACAAGGTGAATCCTCACAACAAGGAGCTCAAAGGAACAACAAACCTAAATGCAATCATTGTGGTAAGATAGGGCATACTGTTAAGTTTTAGGATAGCTGCAAATGTAATAGCACTCTATTTTGTATGTGTTTTCCAAATACAACAATCTCTCTTTCATTTATATTAGGAATGAGGCTAGGAGAGACATGTCCCTTCATGGGACATGTCTATTCATTATTATTTATAAGAAAGGACATGCCTCTTCCTATTAATCATAAGTTAGTCAATCTTATAATGTTTCATCAATCAATTATTAATTAAGAATAATATAATAATTTAATATTAAATATTAAATTTCATATGATTAATAATAATATAACATATATAATATATTATTATTAATCAACATGTATTATATATATTCTAATGATCATACGATTGAAGCTACAAACATTAACACTCCCTCTTAGCTAGGGAGGATGATCAAACAAAATGTGTAGTGGTCTCCTATGTCAACACTTATGACCCTCACTATCGCTATACAAAAAATCAACACTCCCTCTTAGCTAGGGAGGATAAATCAATCCAATGTCAACACTTATATGATACTTGATAAAATCAATCATATGATGTAAGCAATAAAAGAATCATCCTCATTATGTAATCAATAGAAACATAGTCTCAAGATGTGGATTTCCTCCATCGGCGATTCTATCCACAAGCTCTCGTGTGGATTGCCTCCATCGTCGATTCTATCCACAAACGCATGAGCTTTGGATTGGATTGCCTCCATCGGTGATTCTATCCACAAGCTCCCAGGTGGATTGCCTCAATCGGTGATTCTATCCATAAGCTCTCATGTGGATTGCCTCCATCAGTGATTCTATCCACAAACTCATGAGCTTTAATGTGGATTGCCTCAATTGGCGATTTTATCCACAAGTTCCTGGGTGGATTGCCTCAATCGGCGATTCTATCCACAAGCTCTCGTGTGGATTGCCTCCATCGGCAATTCTATCCACAAACTCATGAGCTTTAATATGGATTGCCTCAATCGGCGATTCTATCCACAAGTTCCCAGGTGGATTGCCTCAATTGGCGATTCTATCCACAAGCTCTCATGTGGATTGCCTCCATCGGCGATTCTGTCCATAAACTCATGAGCTTTAATGTGGATTGCCTCAATCGGAGATTCTATCCACAAATTCTTGGGTGGATTGCCTCAATTGGTGATTCTATCCATAATCTCTCATGTGGATTGCCTCCATCGGTGATTCTATCCACAAACTCATGAGCTTTAATGTGGATTGCCTCAATCGGCAATTCTATCCACAAGTTCTCGAGTGGATTACCTCAATCGGAGATTCTATCCACAAGCTCTCATGTGGATTTCCTCCATCAGCAATTCTATCCACAAACTCATGAGCTTTAATGTGGATTGCCTCAATTGGCGATTCTATCCACAAGTTCTCGAGTGGATTGCCTCAATCGGCGATTCTATCCACAAGCTCTCGTGTGGATTGCCTCAATCAGCAATTCTATCCACAAGTTCTCGAGTGGATTACCTCAATCGGCGATTCTATCCACAAGCTCTCATGTGGATTTCCTCCATCAGAAATTCTATCCACAAACTCATGAGCTTTAATGTGGATTGCCTCAATTGGCGATTCTATCCACAAGTTCTCGAGTGGATTGCCTCAATCGGCGATTCTATCCACAAGCTCTCGTATGGATTGCCTCCATCGGTGATTCTATCCACAAACTCACGAGCTTTAATGTGGATTGCCTCAATCGGCGATTCTATCCACAAGTTC
>MU224875.1:2756075-2772817 GCA_018584345.1 Thuja plicata | reverse complement strand
GCCACTCATGTGGCAATAATTCATTTCTTTAATTAAATAATTCCTCATTTTGTCTCACCTTCCTCCATGGAGATGAAGAGTCAGACGTTTCTTTCCAAGAAACTCTTCATCCTCTTTCCAGGTTCTTATATATTATGGACTTCATTTTCTTCATTTGGAGAAGGCAATTTTGAGAGTATCTAAACTATAGCCAATTCTTGTCTTAATTCTTTCATGCTTTCAAGCTTTTGTTGCATAATTTAGCTTAATTTCAATTAGAGTAATAGCATTTTGCACCTTAAATTAGTTTTCTTATACATCAAATAGCTTAATTCTATCATCTTTCCAAGTTCTTAGCTTAAAATATGCACTTTAATTCTTAGATTGTAATGGCATTTCTTACATAGAATAATTTCAATTTCAGTTTTTATAATGCTTTAAAATCCTCCATTTTAGCAATGATCATGGTTGTTGGCTCTCATTCTAAGAGTAATTGAAAAACCCCAACTAAATAGGAGGCAAAAGCTTGATTCAATCAAATTTTTGGAATGGACAATTCATGTTCATTTTCACAAATTCAATGATTGAGCAATGACCATGTTGTGTTTGTGTCTGATTTAGAGGTCACTTTCAAGCACACACATTTTGGTGCCCACCGTGGGGCAGAAAATTGATTTCTGACCTCACTCTCAAAAACTTTTCTGATAATTTATGTGCTCTATCGTACGGCTGTACTTTTATGTGTACGGATTCTTGTCTGAGAATTCTGAGCAGGCCACGTGAATTTTTGCACTTCCTCGTGTGAAGCCTTGCAATTCCTCATGGAAAGTCTGGTACTTCCTCGCGCGAGACTCAGGGCCAATTTTTTTTAAAGTTTTACTATTTTGCAAGTACTTTTTCATATTTTTTTGATCATTCTAACATGCTTCTATTTTTTATCTTTCTAATTTTTCTGACAGCATAACAGTGGGCTACAGTTCACTTGACAAAGATACAAACTTGCTAACGGTTTGGTTGCAAGATGATTGTCAAAGATTATTCTAAAAATGTTGTGCTTGTTTTTTTTCACTTTCTTCACATATTATAAATAGGGCCTTGTTAAAATTTCTTAGGAATCTTGATAGAAAAATAGAGGAATAGGCTCTTCATTACATGGAAGTGATGCCCATGGATGAATCCAAGACCCAGACATTACTAGCTTGATGGAGACCTAGGGAAGCAAGGAAAGATCAATGAACCTTTAGCATGTTCACTTGTTAGGGGATTATTCTCTTCTCTCTTTGAGAGAATCAGAAACACAAAGGCTTGTGAATTGGTTGGAGGAGAGTTATCTTGGTGATGAACATGTCTTGCGTGTTTGGGTAAGGTGAAGAGGTAGAGAATTATACTCTTCTCTCTTTGAGAGAATCAGAAAATCTAACCCTCAAATCCTAGCCAAGTTTTGTATCACCTTTAAAGGGTCTGTCGGAAGTTGAACCTCCGGGAATGACCCAAGTGAGTACACACCTATCACCATTGATTCTACCTCACTACAATAAAGTCTTCTTTTTTGAGTCCAAAGACTCCAAAGCCATGGTAACTTCTTTCTCATGATTCTGACTATCATCTTGAGAAAGCCTTGCTTGTTGTACTGAGCAGTGCCGCTCCCAGCCCTGCTTGCAGGAGTGTATGACTTTCAAGTTTTGGTGTGGCTGCGAGGTCCCAGCCCTGTATCAGGGGCACCAAAGGTTATTGTGAATGGAAGCCCACTAAAAAATTTCTTAGTTAGATGTCTACCAGGATCACCTCTAAAAGAAGACATAATCTGTACACAGGGAGGGGGAAGAATCTCTTCCCTAGATTCTAAACATAGGTATGCACCTAGATGCTTGAGGTGGTATATGATGATGGCCCCTTCTTTAAGGGTAACCTTCAAACATATATTTTTGAATCCTTGGAAACACCAAAAACATGGGTGCTCTCTCGAGGGCGACACAGCTGTGTGAGGTGCACACATACACATAAGACAGTGAGGCATAGATTTTGTCTTCTCTACCATATTTTTGTAGGGATAACTAAGTGTTTGTTTTGAGTCTTAAACTTTCCAATCATGATTAAACAAAGACTCCCATGATTCTGCCAAGTTGCTTTGTCCTTGGTAGAACTGTTTGCAACTACTTCTTGTGTCACTATTGTCTAATCAAAACTTTGTGCTTGTTAACGATTGCTTGTCACATTCAAACTGAGATTTCTAATTTGAACTATCATAAAAGTACCTTAAATCTAGAAATTCTATCAGAGAACAGTCCTAACTGTGTCTCAAAATCTGATTCTTGTCTCAAAAATTGAGGTTGTCTGTCGAAACCTGAAGTTTTCTCATGCAATATTTCAGAAACTGAGCACTTCCTCATGCGAGCTTGCATTTTCTTGTGCATAGTTATGAGTTTCCTCGCATGAAATAGCACTTTCTCACACGAATCTATCCTCTAGTGTCCTAAAATAGTGAGTTATTTTCCATTGAGTGATGAGTTTTTTCCTGATCTGACTTTTGTCTGAGATCTGATTGCCTATTTCTCTGTGGTCTACAGTCTGAAATTGATTGTCTCAAGTTGCAACCGACCGATTCTTGCTCAAAATCATTTTGTCTCTTTGTTCTCTATCATACCTTTCTATGCTTTTGTACCTTGCGACATGATAGTCACATCTTGGCTGTTCTAGCCATACTCTTAATGATTCATGTTGGGTGCATCTCACATCTTGGCTATTCTAGCCTATTACCTCCTTTTCTCTATTTCTAGAGATAGAGTTCTAAGTTGGATCCTAAGTTCTCTCTCATTTCATCTTCGTCTATGCATGTTATGACTAGAAGCGGCAATATATTTCCCATTCATGGTTTTGAAATAGGTAGAAGTAAACCTTGTAATCAAGGAAAAGGTCATTATGAACCCATTATTCAATCTGATAGTCAAGAGGGATCCTCATGTTCCTCCTCCCCATTCAGTATAGATTCTAGTCTGAATCAGAAACTAGTGTTCCAGTTGTGCTACAATCCTTTGTTTCAAGATCAGCAAAATCCATTTCTTTCATATCAACAAAGCTTGAGAAAGTCACTTGTTTGGGTTGACCCTATTGATGATCCTCGCTTCCTTAGTGATCCTTTTGAACATATCAATCCTTTTGATCCTATCAACCCCTTTGACTTGCCAAAAGTTACATTGACCATGAATTTTCAGCTCAATACTCACACTCATACTGAAGTTGTGCACATGGAACAATCCCACATCAATGACATGGAAACTCCCTTTGATTACCTACAAGGTCAATATAGCGGGGTCCACAACCAATCTCAAAATGATCAGGGTCAACAAGAGGAGCAACATCACCATCATCCTCCTCCACATGACCAGGGTCAAGATCAAAGTCAAAGCATTTATGAGATCCTTGGTAATGATGATGAGACAATAACTCAAAATGACATAGATGCTGCAAAATCTAATAAGGCTCTCATCAAGATGATGAAAATTCTCCTTGCAGAAGATAAAGAGAAATATTTTCTAGATTTGGCAAAACAAGGAGTTAAGCTACCCCCAAATTTCCAAGTGGAAACACTTGTGGCTAAAGAAGAAGAGACTGAGACTACCAAATTGAACAAGGTAATTCAAGATATGCAAAGTCAAATTAGCCAACTTATGAAGGATAAGGACAAACCCGTACAAACATTCATGATGGAGAAAATTTTTCCTTTTCCTTTTGATCGGAGTCTTCATATGCCACCTTTTCCCAAAGGTGTGGAAATCCCTAATTATGATAAGTATCTGGGTACCACTTATCCTCAGGATCATTTGAGAGAATTTGGGGCCCTATATATGGAGTTTACTCATGATCAAACCTATCTGATGCATCTCTTTCCCCAAATTTTGGGTGGACCTGCCATGGATTGGTTTTCTCGACTACCCACCGGCATCAAGACTTTTGATGAGATTGCAAATCTCTTTATACAGCATTATTATCACAACATACAGCATCCCATCAACATTAGGGACCTTTTCAATCTAAATCAAAGACAAGGGGAGCCATTCCTGACATTTCTCCAGAGATGGAGACAACTTTGCACAAAGTATCCTCATAAAATACCCGAATCTGAGAAACTCGATATCTTCTTGGACAATCTCACTCTTGATTTTGGGTATCAAGTACAACTTCAAGGTCCCCTTAATTTTGACAGCATGATTAAGAAAGCTATGAGGTTAGAGGCGTTTATGTTTAAGAAAGGGGAGTTGACTTTATACAAATACAACAAACAAGGTTCCTCCTCTTCCAATAAAGATAAAGGGAAGTTTGTCAACAAGAATAGGGAAATTTTGAATGATGGAGTGGTTGATAATGTGACACCAGCTCCTTCAAAACTGGTCTTCAATCTTACTTCTAGCATACAAGCAACCAAAGCTATTGAAAAGGCTACAAAAAACATTCAACTACCTTCTAGATTCTCTGGCAACAAACCTTGGGCCCCTCGACCCAAGCGTGAATTTACTTCCTTGTGAGAACTCCTTGATGTAGTTTTCAAGACTTTGGTACAAAATCATATTCTCACTACTTTGGAAAAACATCTACATGATCCACAACCACGACCCCATTGGTGGAATGACAACGCATACTGTGACTATCACCAAAACAAGGGTCACAAGATGGCTACTGGTCTTGAGTTGTGCCATAAGGTCCAAGATCTAATTGATAATGAGGTTATTGTTGTGGAAAATCATAATAAGAATTTAGATCACCAGACATTTAAAGATCCATGTCCTCATCATGAGAAAGGTGAGTCTTCTAATACTAAGAACAACAATGCCAAGGTTAACTACGCACATACCACTTATGACAATGTCATCAACATGATTGAACCTATTGAAGTGGAGTATTGTGGTGTGATTACTACTAAGGGGAGTGAGGATGTTGCTAATTCTAAGACCCCATTTGTCTTGAGAGGCCTTGGGTCTTTCTTGTCTAAATCTGAAACATCTCAGGATTGCGTAAACATTGTTACCATATCCCGCGCTAAGATCACTCTCAAGGGTCCTGACCCTCCTACTACTACATCCACACCAAAAAAACCATGGATAAATTTGTTGTTGGCCCTACCAACAAGACCATAAAAGTGGTCCCCACACCTCCTACTAATAATTATAGCATTCTAGACCAGTTGCAAAGAACCAATGCTCAAATAACCATCTTTGAGTTGTTGAAGATCTCGCCTGCTCACAAGAAAATTTTGGATAAAGCCCTCGCAGAGGCTAACATCCCCAAAGACATCAATCTTGATCAGTTTCAATCCATGGTGGGTCACTTGACTTCATCACACTATTTTTCCTTCTCATAAGATGATGATCACTCGATTAGTCACCCACATAACGCTCCTTTGCATATAGAGGTCATGATTGGAAAACAACTAGTCTGCCGCATCCTTATTGATAATGGTGTTGGCCTCAATATTTTCTCTACTCACTTTCTTGCTCAGCTAGGTTATGATGAAGATCCCATAGATTCCCACAAAATAATTACTATCAAGGCCTATGATGAAGAAGAAAGAAAGTCTAAAGGTTTAGTCATGCTACCCATTCGGGTTGGACCAGTTGAAAGAGATGTCACATGTTAGGTGCTGGACCTTCCTCTTGCTTATAAAATCCTACTGGGAATATTGTGGATCCATGAAATGCAAGTGGTTCCCTCTAAATATCATGAGTTCATTAAGTTTCCTTTCCAAGGCGCAGAGGTGATAGTTCCGGCTAGTATGGGCTCTTCTTGTAATGCGCTCACACAGTCAGCTGATAGTCTTGTTCCTACTAACAGAGAATACACAGAATTCTATGATGCCAAGCTTAAAGACATGGAACAAAATTTGAAAATCAGAGACATAGGCAATGGAGGGTATCAAATAGAACCCGTGCTATCATTAGCAGCTCTAGCTTCATCTCTCATTCTTATGGGAGACCTTCTGAGAACAATAAATCTTCTACTCCTCCTAAAATAGTTTATGATGGTGTGTTTGTACGGGATTCAACACCATTAGAAGATGAAGATGAGGAAAGAGCTATTAAAGCTTAGCTTTGCAAAGGAAAGGACATATCTAAACAAACTTCCCCAGCTTGTGAACTAGATCCCAATAGTGAAGGTCTTAAAATTATTAAACAATTTAGATACAAAGGGAGTGACCCAATAGGGGTGAATGGTAATGGGTTAGTTGAACCTATTAAAGTTATGGGTCAAAAGACGAAAGACACAACTAGTTTAGGCTTCAAGAAGATCCTGTTCCATCTAGGGATTAACAAATTTGTGCCAAAACTAGATCCTCCACCAAAACCTGAAGGCACAACTACAATTGACACTGTAGAGGATAGCTCAGACAAGGATTGCTTTCCTTATCCCATTCCTCCAACCTGGAAACATTCTTTGATGAGCCAGTTAATTTTGCACTGCGTGTCAGTTCATTCGAGACTGACAACAATTCTGATAAAACCACTCCATTTGATGCATTAACCTAAGAACAATGGAAAGTGTTACAAGATCCTAATTTCCAAGGTGAATGGTACATACCACTAGAATTTCAAGATCATTTGGCACAAGAACAGGCTGGTATCGCAAGAACTCCCAAACCTTCATGGTGCAAACATCCCAGTCAGAGTTCGAAAATAGATTCCCATGAATATGAGTTTGACAGTCTTTCAGAAGGATCCTATGAAAATCTTCTCGACATAGGTGAAGGGTCTAGTGAAAGGTCTAATGAGTCTGATTTCATAAATCTTAACGTGTCTTCTACTACGGTCGCTAGGATTCAAAAGGATTCAAATACACCTTTGGATGAGATCGCTCTAGGTCTCAGCTTACTAGTTAGCACTTTTGATGACTATACGATGAATGCACTTGAACCTTTCACTTTTCTCTCACTCCAACATCATGAGCTAATAGACTAGAATTCCCCATCCTCATCCAATGAAGTCCTCACATTCCAGAATGACTATGCTCTAGCCTGCTACCTTCACACTGTTGAACCTGTAATGTCCTCCACTAGTGAAGAAAGTGTCAACATGACCGAGGCTGATGTCAATTATCTTAGTCATAAAATCAAAAGAAAAAAAATAGGTGCTTTGATGGTGAAAACCACATTATGGCAATGTCAAAGCCAAAAAAAGTAAAAATAATAGACGTATCTGAAGGTGAAAACCTCTCTAAGGTGCCTAAGGATGAGATACTTTATGCACTTTCGAGTCATTTCCAGGTTTGCTCATCAGTGCTAATTGAGCCAACTCAGCCAATAAATCTGGGAACAGAAGAACCTCCACACATTATTTATGTGGCTAAATCATTGTCTACATAAGAACTCAAGGAATTCACATATTTCTTCAAGGAGAAAAAGATAAAATTTGCATGGACATACTCTAACATGCCTAGTGTAGATCCCGATCTTATCATGCATCACCTGTCAATAGCTCCAGGCATAAAACCAGTCAAGAAAAAACTTAGAAAGATGCATCCACATGTGACTCTACTTGTCAAGGCAGAGTTGGAGAAACTTCTAAAAGTTGGGTTCATCAGAGCAATTCATTATGCAGAATGGATCTCCAACATAGTTCCAGTGTCAAAGCATGACAAATCTATTAGAGTCTGCACAGACTTCGGGGATTTAAATAAGGAATGTCCAAAAGATGATTTTCCACTACACAACATTGATATGATTATGGACATGATAGTAGGATACAAAATGTAATCCCTAATGGATGGTTTCTCTGGCTACAAGAAAATCAAAATTACGCTAGAGGACCAAGAAAATACTACTTTCACTTGTGCATGGGGCACTTTCTATTGGAATGTTATGCCTTTTGGTCTTAAGACTGCTAGAGACACGTATCAGAGAGCAGTCACTACCATATTTCATGACATGATGCACAAAATAATGGAGGACTATGTTGATGACACCCTTGCTAAAAGCATGGATAGGAAGGCACATCACACTAATCTAGGCCCCATACTAGATCATATGGAAAAATTTAGACTCCGTCTTAATCCTAAGAAATGTGCATTTGGAGTAACTTCGGGAAAATGTCTTGGTTATATCATATCCATGAAATGAATCAAGGTGGATCCTACAAAGGTGTAAGCTATCATGGAAATGCCTCCACCTCACAATATCAGACAAATTAGAGGTCTTCAAGGTCGGCTTCAATCTATCCGGCACTTCATCTAACAGCTAGCTGACAAGTCACAACCATTTACTAAAACTCTACATAAATGTGTGACCTATGAATGGAACAAAGAATGTGAATAGGGTTTTCAACAAATCAAACAATATCTAGCCAATCCACCTATATTAATGCCTCCTATTCATGGGAAGCCATTAATCTTATACATCTCAGCTACAGAAACATCTATGGGTGCTCTATTGGCTCAAGAAGATCAAAACAATAAAGAAAGAGCAATCTATTACATCAGCATAATATTGGTCTCCTATGAAATGAATTATTCTATCATTGAGAAAGATTGCTTAGCGGTGGTGGTCAATTCCTAGAAGTTACAACAAAATTGATCCATTAAAGTACTTACTCAGTAAAGCTACCCTCACAGGTAGACTAGCTAAATGGGTCATGCTCCTTAGTGAATTTGATATTGAATATGTTGAGAGAAAAGCCATCAAAGGGAAAGCAATTGCAGACCAGTTAGCTGAGGCACCTATTACAAATCATTAACCATTAATGATCAAATTCCCAGATGAGTCCATCATGCTTCTCACACATCAATCATGGACTGTGTTCTTTGATGGATCATTCACCCAGCAGGGGTCAGGGGCCGGAATCTTGTTCATCACACCTTAGCGGTATTCATTACCAAAGGCTTATAAAATGATGTTCCCTTGCACAAATAACACTTCTAAGTATGAAGGCTTGATTAATGGATTAAATATCACAATTGAATGGTGTGTTGATGAGTTAAAGGTCTTTGGAGATTCATAGTTGGTTGTTAATCAGGTGAATGACATCTATCAAACAAAAGATGAAAAACTGGTGCCTTATAAGAAGATGGTTGATGATCTTAAGAAATACTTTGCACATGTTACTTTCCAACAAGTTCCAAGGGCAGATAATAAAGCAATTGATGCCATGGCTACTCTGGCTTCCATGTTACAAATGCTAGAAAATGACTTCAAACATGAATTCCTAGTGGAGACGTTATGCCACCCTGCCTATAATTCCCCTGAATCCTGGATGATCTGTTCAGTCATTGGACATGACTCATCCCGCTACCACCATATTTACTCATACCTTCATGACCAAATTATTCCTAACACTTACACTCGAAATGAGAAACATCACTTAATCCATAGTGCTTCATGGTTTGTCATCGTAGCTAACGACTTATATAGACAAGGTCTAGACGGTACCCTCCTTAGCTGTTTAGAACCTAATGAGTCTAAGTGTGTGTTAGTGGAGGTGCATGAAGGCATCTATGGATCTCACTCAAATGGTCTGACACTAGCTCATAAACTTATTAGAGCTGGTTACTAATGGCTAGATATGGAGAAATAAGCTATACAAATTGCTAAATCTTGCAAACAATGCCAGCTTCATGGAAACCTAATCCATGCTCCTGCCAAGGAGCGCATTCCTTTTGTTAGCTTTTGGCCATTTTAGCAATGGAACTTTGACTTAGTGGGTCAGATACATCTATCTTCTTCAAGGAGACAAAAATACATCATCACTACTACAGACTATTTTACCAAGTGGGTCAAGGTAGTGCCTCTCATTATAGCTGATGGCAAGTCTGTGGCTATGTTTATACTAAATTACATCATCTGCAGATATGGTATACCCTCATCAATAATCATTGAAAATGGGGGGAAATTCAAGAACAAGGATCTAATAGATTTATACAATAAGTTCAGAATCATTCAGCACTGGTCCTCTATCTATTATCCCTAGGGTAATGGACAGGCGAAAGCTTCAAATAAGACCATTCTCAAGATCTTACACCGCACGGTACACAAATCTAGATGAGACTAGCATCTCCAGATTAATCCAGCTTTATTCGCTTACCGCACCAGTATAGAGACACCAACAGGGGCCACGCCCTTTTCTCTAGTTTATGGTGTTGATGCACTACTTCCTATTAAGGTTGAGATTCTTACCTTGCGAGTCTCTCTGAAGGGCCTCATTACTTATAATGATATCAAAATATCTCAGCTTCAAGAGCTTGAACTACTGGATGAATGTCAAAAAGTGGCGTTTGATCATCTCCGAGCATATCAAAAGAGAATATCTAAGAGTTACAACAAGAAGGTCAGACCAAGGGAATTCCAATTGGGTGATCCTGTCTTGAGAGAGAACCCCAAGAATCAACAGCAGCAGGTCCAAAAAGGAAAATTTGAACCGAACTGGCTTGGTCTGTATCTTATCACTACAATATTTGGGTCTAGCACTTACCAGCTCTCTACCATAGAGGGAGAACAACTTAAAGAGCCAATCAACGCTCTTCATCTGAAGAAGTTCTACAGTTGAGATGTCTTTTGAATGCTCATGTACATACTCTATTCTGAGAAAATCCTAAAAATTGCAAAATGTCCTGAAAAAATGATCATCTTATTGAAAACCTAGCAAATATGTGCTTTGATGTATCTATTATCCTAGTGAAAACTTGGTAAACAGGCGCCTTGATAATACCAAAAAAAAAATCAAAAAATGAAAAAATACAAAAAAATCAAAAAAAGAAAAAAGTACAAAAAATTTGAAAAAATGAAAATACAAAAAAAGAGAAAAAGAGAAAAATGTGCCATTGATGAAAACCTAGTAAACAGGCATCATGGTAGAAAAAATAGAATTTCTACCAAGATGGTGAAAACCTGGTAAACAGGCACATCTTGTTCCGCAAGGCTCTATCTATCACGGCATCTCTTGGCTTTCTTGCAATTTTCTCTCCTACTTTCCTGCTTTATTTTTCTTTCCTGCTTTAGTTTGCTCGCTCATGCATTTGCTCTTAGTCATCTTCGAGATTTTGCTTGACTTCACATGGATTGAAACTAGTCACACTCAAGGGCATCTTCCTGGTCTAGGGGGCATTGTCCTATCTTTTGGAGTCTCTCTCCTCTTTGCATCAGTCACCAGTGGTTCTCACTGATTCTTCCTATTGATGCCTAGATCTCACATTGATCTTTATACTTGAGAATCTCTCCTGTGTCAGTCACCAGTGGTTCTCACTGTGTTTTCCTATAGTTGCTATATTACTAAGATTTATCACATCAACTCGCTATCTACATATCTGACATCAATCCGTTTAGTACTTGGGGGCATGGCTCCCCACTTTGATCACATCTTCGGTTTACACTCGAGTCAGTAATCTTGTCAGTTTTAAAGGAAAACTATCTAATGGCACAAACTGGTGTTTCTCAACACCCCAATCAAATAGTGTTTTTTTTCAACACTCTCTTTGGACACATCTGTGTTTTTCAACACACATCAGATATTGCAACATAAACATCTCTCGATAGCAATCAAACACAATGCACTCACAACCACAACCGTGTTTTTCAACACCCCAAACATAGGCACATTCGTAAACTTTGAAACGTGTTGAGCTATGATTGAATATTTTTTGAATGTTGTCTGTTCTCGTGAATTTCATTGATATTTTATTTGTCTACTGCCTGTGGGTGTGGTTTTGATGATCTGACAGCATCAAATAAATAGGGTGTATGTGATAAGAGCTTCTGCAATAAGGTGGAAAAGCCTCACATCCCTTGATCTTTTTTATTTGTACGCCAAGGGGAGGTTGGAACTATCTCCTTGACTTTTATTTCTCTTTCTATTTACTTGTGTACTCTTACTGTATCAAACTGGAAACAATGTTCAGGTCATCTTGGCTTTTGTGCCCTGGTGCTTATGTTTGTTTCCTACATTTTATTTGATGATAGTCATATACACATCCTCATGGTCATAGTGACACCAGTCATAATTGTATTGACTCTGATGTTCCAAAATTCTCAATGATGATAATTATGCGATGATTCCAACAACCAAGTCCTAGGGTTGCATTTAGCTTATGCTTGCATTCACATTTTAATCTTGCATCGTTATAGTTTTGGTTCTCTCTTCATTGTCTTCTCATTCTTTGAAGGTCCTCATCTTTTTTCCTGGATTCCTCTCGACTGCACAAGTGTTCAGTCCTCGCTCTCGATCTTCATTCATATTCTTTTGGTTAGTACCTGTCGTATATTGCAATATCCTGCATGAGATGATTAGTACCATTACATTTACATATCCATAAACATGTGCATTCATTATAAGCATAAATCAAATCATACATAGCATTTATCCATCATTACATTATATTCACTCATACATCAAATAAAATATGTGCATAAACATTTGCATATTCATCCATGGCATACATTTCTAATCCATACATCTAATCATATAGGAAACATCTCACAAGACATACAAATTTAAAGCTATATATAAACAAGTACAATGATGCCAAAATTGAGCTCATATGTATATATATATATCAATCGGTCAAATGTACAAAGTGTGCTACTCAAGCATAGTATATCAAAATGGTGGTACAGTGTATATCATATATATCATCAAGCCACCCCCACCTGGAGGAGGTGGAGGAGGTGGCATGCCCTGCTACTGAGGAGGTGCTTGTGGTGGTGCCTATGGAGCGGCCCATGCCCTAGCATACTCTGAAAAGGGTGGAACTTGGTCTTCTACCTCAGGAACTGCAATCATGTATGCGGCATAGTAATAGGTTGACTAAGTGGCCTCATATCTTGCCTCTATCTGAGCTCTAGCCAGTGCCTCCTGCAAACCCTGGATCTCTTAGTCTTGCTCAGCCACTCGGGTCTCCTAGACAATCACCTATGTGTAGAAGTCATCTCGCTCCCTCTGTGCTTGTCTCACTCTCTCTCGACTCCTCTTTAGAGCCTCCTATAGCTGTGCTACCTATCCTACTGGTGGATCAGTTGTAATAGTATCAGCCATAATGGTATCCTCCCCCTACTTAGTGGACCTCTCTTGAGTACCATTTCTCCCTTAACCTAAGTCTAATCCCATAGGTCTAGAAGGAATGGGAATTTGTGAGGTCCTTGGTGGTACTCTCTGCTGTGGTGGTGGTTGTTGTGCATGTTGCTGTGGTGGCAGCCATTGTGCCTGCTGCTGTGGTGGCAAGCGTTGTGCCTGTTGCTATGGTGGTAGTTGTACCACCTACTGTACATGTGGGCCCATGCCCATAGGATCTGTAAATCTAGGGAAGGGGTGCACTAAAATATGATCCCTATATGCAAGTGTCATCCCTGCATTCCTCACCCCTGCTAAGTAGTCCCACCTGGCTAGTGGTACCCAAGCATCTATCACGCTCCTGCCTCGGTCTAACTGTCTCTACCAGCCCTTCTTCATCTCATTGATGAATCAGGCGTATGTAAAATACTCTTGAGAGACATCCTGCAGTCTCCCAAACTGTCATAAGACTCGTGTCAATAGGAAGCTCTCTATAACACTGATGGTGCACCTGATCAAAGGACGTGAGCAGAACATATGTGGAAACTCATGTCGTGCATCATCCCAAACCTTGATGGCTATCCATGGCTGCCATATAACTGCTGCCATGTCATCCAGCTGAGCTCGCCACTGATTCATCTTACCCAATGCTGGCTGAGTCATAGGACCTTCATACCTATAAATATAGGGCTCCAAGGGCTGCCGAGTATCATGAAAAATTGGTCGACATATGGGAAGGTGCTCCCGGGCCCAAATCTATAGGACAACGACTCCTACCGCCATAGTCTATGCTCCCTAATACACTATCTGATGCATCTCATGATACATCTATGCGAGCATACACTCACCCCATCCAAATCTCACTACTGGTGTAGCTAACATCCTCTGCAACATGACCCCCCAGCCGCACTCCAATCTGTGCTGACCTCGATTCGGCACTAGGTAGCAACTCAGGAATAGCACCAAGACAATTGCCAGTGTATGATCTATGTCATACCTACTTGTCAAATCCTCCCAGGAGATAGCTTGACCCATCACCAGATCGTCCTAGAAGATCTCCCTCAATGCCAGTGTACATGTCCTCGGCTGGGTATCATACTCCATGCAAGCCCCATGGAATGGTACTCTCAGGATCCTGTATATGTCCTCAGGAGTGACTATCATCTCCCCCTATGACAAGTGGAATGTGTTCATCTCTGAATGGAAACGCTCGACAAGGGCACCCAATAGACCGTGATTTACCCGAATATCGGGTGCATCACGAAGATATGTTAAACCTAGCCTATCGAGATGGGCACCATCATCTTCTTACACTCTCCACAGCAGCTCACCCATGACATGATGATGAGACCGGAATGCAATATCAGGGAAGTCAACCTGCAAAGAAAGCGACGACAGTTGATCAGTATCTCAACATGATGGTTTTTCAAAGCAATGATGACAAATTCAGCTATGTATCTATCCTAAACATAGTTCTGAGACATTCTAACTGGCTAACTCTGTGACATCAAGGATGACAAATTTTGGGACTGAGAAGGATTCCCATGCAAGGAAACTCTTTTCCCATGCGAGATTTCTATTTCACGTGAGACAGGATCTCTTCCTGTGCGAGATTCCATCACTAGCAATGAAATCTCGCACGGCATCAATGCGCACCTCACGCGAGCTCGCGAAGGGACCCCATGCGAGGAAGCCCTAACCCGCACGAGGAACCCAATTTCTCACACGAGGGGTGACCTAGGCCGATGTGAGGGAACTATTTCCTCGTGCGAGACTTGACGCGACAGACTTAAAAAGCTTCAAAAATATGCTAAAATGATCTAAAAAGTGATAAAAATTTGAAATGCAGGATAATGTTTCAATTACTTACAGGTGCGTCATACTTCAGTGGTCATTTGTGTCATTGGGAGCACTCAAATCGATGTGTATGCACAGGAATGCTATCAATGTCAGCTTGAGCTCTCGCCATCTCGAAAGTCAAAAGTGAATAATGATTTGAAAAAGACCTCTCCGGGCCTTATATAGCCTTTGACCTAATTTTCAAAAGTGCTCTGTTTTCTATGAAAATTGCACCCTTGGCTAAATCAATTGTTCTAAATCCATTTTCATGATCAAAATTGAAATCTGACACTCCTAAGTAGCTAAAAATCGCATTTTAAAATTTTGGGACCAATGCGATCGGACGCTTGTGCAGTTAATTTTTTGACGTCGCTTTCTTGTCAGAATCATCTCTTGTCATGATTTTCTCGGCTTCTGTAATCTTTTCATCAAAGTCAACTCTAGTCAATTTTGGTCAAACTTGGTCAACTATGGTCAAATCTAGTCAACAGGACCTTCCAATCGCTCTAAATTGATTCTGCCTTCTCTGGATCTATCTCTAAATTTCTCTGGATCTTCGATCTTGCTTCTATCTACAATCTTTTGTTGTCAATCATATTTCTGTTGTGTCACCTTTTGATTTCGCTCTCAAGGGGGTAGGATGATTGCATCATTGAATCTTTTCACATCATTCTCGAATCACTCTGATCTAAATCAAAAGTCCCCATTGCTAGGGGCATCTCATCACTTGGGGCATATTCATTTTTTCATACCTTATGGTCAAAATTGGATATTCCATTATCTTGAATCTCTAGGGGCATCTTGATGCCTCACATCTTGTCATCTTGTCATCTATCTTTCTAAGTATCTGAGCAATCTAACTCGGATACTCAAGGATCAAGCTTTGTTCTAGAGATGATTCTTGAAATCTCATTGGGTATTGGGGCAATCTAACCCTAATTCCTTAAAGTCATGCTTCATTCTGAAGATGACTCTCAAAATCTCTTTTAGACCATTATCTAGGCAACCTAACCTAGATCTCAGAGGGCTAACCTTCATATTAGGGAAATCTAACCCTGATTCTAGAGATAGTCCTAAATCTTCATCAGCTATCAACAGACAGTTGGGCAATCTAACCCCAATTCTGATCTTCTCTCAAGTGGTATTTGGACTGTTGTCTTCACAATCTAACTTAGACTTTGGAGGATCATACTTCATTCTGAAGATGATTCTAATTCTTGATCTAACCCTGATTATGGAGATAGTCCTAAATCTTCATCAACTATCAGCGGACATTTGGGAAATCTAACCCTGATTATGATCTTCTCTCAAGTGGTATTTGGACCTTTTTCTTCGCAATCTAACTTAGACTTCAGAGAATCATGCTTCATTCTGAAGATTATTCTAATTCTTGATCTAACCCTGATTCTGGAGATAGTCCTAAATCTTCATTAGCTATCAGTGGACATTTGGGCAATCTAACCCTGATTCTGATCTTCTCTCAAGTGGTATTTGGATCGTTGTCTTCACAATCTAACTTAGACTTCAGAGAATCATGCTTCGTTCTGAAGATGATTCTAATTCTTGATTTTATCGGTGTCTTGGCAACCTAACCTAGACTTCTAAAATCTTCATCTTCACATCAGACTATTCTTTGAATCAATGCGCTGCTCGCACATCAATTCAAAGAGGGGAAAAATGTAATACCCCAAAACTAACACCTTACAATTCTAATCAATTTTGGTGCATTTTCTCATCATCAAAGTCCTATTGTACGAGGCAAATTCTCTTCCTAATTAACTTTAATTGACTTAGTCTCAAATGCAGAAAACCTGAATTTGCATAAATCTCACACTATATTTAATTCCTAAATTTTCAAGGTTTATTAGCTAAAAATCCCTATGATTAATTAATTTAATTCTAAAG
>MU224875.1:2717880-2735909 GCA_018584345.1 Thuja plicata | reverse complement strand
CTGTTAAGAGACTTAATGCTTCAATGGTTAAACTGAAACAAAATGACCTATTTCTAATGCAACTGAATTGCAGATTTTTAGATCTATTTACTTACAATATCTTTCTAATCAATGTATCAATACAATTACTTTGTACTTAACTCTTTCTGCTCTGTGATGTTGTGCTTTTCTGTTCGTCAGTGTCTGTAGAATTCTTTAGCTCTCCCTCAGCTTGATTGATTAGGACTGCATGAAGTTAATCCTTCATCAGTTTCTCTTCAGCATCTTCTATTAGTTCACTCCCCTATGTATATGATTGCTTTCTCACCTCATGTCGAAGTGAATTATGGTTGTCTCTTATATAGACATGATGTTCTTGATTCTTGATTCTTGGTGTGAAAAACAATCCAGCCAAATTGATTTATGGCTTTAACTCTTGATTTATCTTGTAGTTATCTTCTTACCAATTGTACAAATCATTTACTTAACTATGGTTGAATAAAACAAATCAAAAAACTAGTTAAGTCTATCCTTTAGCTCTGCCAGCTAGATATTTTTTCATTTTTTGATCTCTCTGTTCTATCAGTCAATTTTGTAGTTCGTCACCGGTGACAACTGCCAGTTCTATCGGTGTAACTTCAGTTAGCTTTGGGATCTCCATCCTTCAGGCATCATTGGATCTTTCTTGTTGGGCAACACTGTGTTTATCTTGTCGGGCATCCTTTGATTCTTCTTTGTCAGGCAATACTATCTTCTTCTTGTCGGGCATCACTATGACTTTATCTTTGTCTTTACCGATGGTGTGCACTCCACCGATGTAGTCTGTCACTTAGTGAATACTTGAATTTTATGCATTGTTGAAAGCATAACCTCTATTCTATTGATTCTCTGAAGTCTTTGGCATTATTTATATGACCATACAGATGATATCAAGTTGACATCAATGACAATACAAACCATTAACTGATTTAATGTCTTGCATTATCTTCAACTTAATATAGTCAACCATTTAATCAATTACATGTCATCATCTTCTCCCTCTATAGTTTCCTCTAAAGTTTGAATCACTATTTTCTTTGTCTCCTTGGTCAAGGGTCCTGCTGCTATTACCACTGTATTGTCCTCTCTTCCAAGAGGTTCCTCTTCCTCTAAAGTTCTTTCCACTGTCATTGATCTTTCCCTTACCAAACTCTTGTTTTCTTTTCCACTTCTCCTCTACCTTGAGTACCATTTGATAGCACTTGTTTACTATGGTAGGGCAGTGTAGGCTAAGTTCATCTTGAATGGATACCTTAAGACCATTCATATACCTTGCTAGCTTTTCTTCTTCATCTTTTGCCACATCTATCTTCATGCATAGTTTTAGGAACTCCTTGGTGTATGAGCCTACATCCATGTCTTTTTTCTTTAGACTTTTCTTCCTCCTATGGAGTTGTACCCCATAGTCTTTAGGCACATATGTCTCCTTGACCAATGCAATCATCTTGTTCCATGAAGTAATCATACTTCTCCCATTCTTCACCCTTTCTATTTGGATGAAGTTCCACCAAGTTAGGGCTGCTCCCTTCAACTTGGATCTTGCTACCTTCACTATCTACTTCTAAGGGATTTCCTCACACTCAAAGAAGCATTTCAAGGCCTCTATCCAATCTAAGGCCAAGTCTATACTCATCTTCCTATTGAAAGTTGGTAAATCCAACTTATTCTCCATGGTTCTTCTCCCCATAGATTTCAAGGCATATATGAAGGGTCTCTAGTCTGCAATAATGTTCACATCCTAATCAAGGGTGTCATCTTCTGAATCATCCCTTCTTTACCACCAAAAGTGTCTTATTTACCCCTCTCTACCTTGTTCTCCAACTATTGAAGTCTTCCTGTCAAGGCTAAATTTGCTTCCCTTTGTTCTCTTACCATATTTTCTAGTTCAATGTTTGTAACCCTTAAAGGGATCTCTTCATCCTCAGGAGTAGACATAGCTCTGATACCACCTTATGCAAAAGTGGGCAGTAGGAAGCCTCCAAAGGACTCAAAATAGGGCAATACACCCCTAAACACCCAACTCAAAAAGAAAAAGTGCTTCACACCTATCACAAGTGTGGAAAAGGACTTGGTTAAGGTTATCACAACCCAAGACTCCAATGGAAACCCATTCACTAGGTCTTACCAATCCTAAAACACAAACTACTAAAGGTTGGCTACCAAGCACTTCAACCCAAATTAACAACAATACCCCAAAAGTGACTTGCAGGAATAGGGGTGACCTATACTCATAGGTGTGGTCTATTTAGGTCCCTAACAACAAGTTCTAATGGTTCTTTCCACCCTTTGCAACTTACAAGACATAGTTGCTTCACAAACCCAACACTAGGCTTATAGCCTTTTCCCGAAGGATATTTGATCCTAAATAAGATTATTCCAAATAACCCTTAGAATGGATTATGTATTTAGACACCATTTATGGCCTAAAACCTTATACTTAAGCACCAAAACATGAAAGTGAAGGAAAGATAGGAAGACACACCAAAATGCTTCTGTAATTAGGGCTAATTAGGCCTACACTTGCACTACAAGTACCTTTTGAATGCATCCAATGCCCAAAAAAATTATTTTATCATGTGAGGGTGTGTAAAAGGGTCTCTTCCACTAATTTAGGGCCTTTTATGAATCCCCAAATGAGAGTTAAGTTGACTGTACTGAAACAGTGAATGGTGCATACATAGCACTATACGCCTAGGGCATCATGGCAAGCCCATCTCTCTAAACTTTGGAAAACCTATCCTAGAAATTATTGGAGAAAATTATGAAAACATTCTTTCCACCAAGGTTCATTTAATTCCCATTTTGGAAAAGAGAAATACACTCAATTCTTATGAAACCCTGATTTAGGGCCTAACATCTAGGGCAGGAAGAATGAAAAATTGATAAATTTTGATAGGATGGATATTAGTTCATGAAACCAAATTTATAAGGAGGATAACACATGGTGTTACCTTATTCAATAGGCCTTTCCTTTAGATGGATCCATACCCAACCGTACACATAGACTGTCTCTCAAGAATACAGGATAATGGTAATTCTTTATTGATTTTGCCAAAAATTTACATCAAGTTGAGCCTACCACCCACCTATGAGGGCTTTGTAGGAACTCCCAATGGTTAAACAAAAAAATTTAACCAACTAGTCGTTTGGGAGTCATTTTACAAACTTTGACAAAAAGTTGTCATGCTCGCTCAAAAGTTGCTTGACAACTTTTGAGCAATTTGTGCAAATTTTGCAGTTTTGAAAATTTGGTGACCAAACTTGGTCCCAACCTTATTTTTGTGATCCCTAGTGGATCCAAACATTAAAAAAATTAAAAAATTATTCCTAGGTTTTTGGACAATCATTTTACCAATAGTTGACCAAGGGCTCATACGATACCAATCTTGGAACTATGGTCTTACAAAGGAGTCCAATGATCAACCCATTGTTCTAACATGACTATAGGCCATGTAGGACCTTGATGGAAACCCTAAGTGCCAAAGGAACACTTAGTTCATTTAGGGTTCTCCTGCACCAGAAACCCTTTTAAAGGTAAAACCCCAGTCAGAGTTAACACCCAAAAATAATGTACTAAGAGTATAGTATCCCTGTTAAAAGATTTATCCCTGTTAGGAGCTTGTTAAAACATTACAGTACATAGTCCCTGTTAGGAGATAGACCTTGTTAGGAGTCAAAATAAATATTAGGCTCACTTTCAAGGCATTCTACCCAAATAAGGTGAAATCCACCCTCAAGGATTCACAATCCGAACAAGTGTATAAAGCAAAAAGACAATCCACTAAACTATCTAATAGGAATTGTCTTTGCTTGGTCAGTTCCAATGAAGTATTCTTCTCATAAAATTTTCTCTACATCCAGCAGTCAAACAAGTTTTGCATCTTCCACTTCTCTTCTTTTCAATCTTTGTCACATCTTTTCAAAAGAAAAGATCACTCATATATACCCTCTTACAATAATTCATTAGGTCGGCTAGTTAAGCTTTCCTAATACATAAATAATTAATTAGGTCAGCCAATTAAGGCTTTCCAATATAAAAATAATTGTTTAACCCCTTGCTAAGATACACAAGGTACCTAAAACAAGTAAAAATCAAATATAATCCATCACTTATACTTCCAAATCCGCAATCCACACTCACAATTCATTTTACACGCTACATGTCTGAAGTTGGCCAGCAATTAGGTCTTCTTCAGAATACACACCACAGTTGACGTCGCTAGTAACCAAATAACAATTGAACTCAACCCATTATTCCAACATATTTTGGTTTTCCACCAATAAGCTCACATCACCTGAAATTTCTTTGTCAGAAAGATATACCCAAAACACAAAGACCTGCTCTGTCTAGAATCATAGTTACAGTACAAAAACTAGTCTTCACCAAATCAACTGTAACATTCGCAATATGAAACATAAAGCCAAGCGACCTTAGGAATGATCTCAACACACATACTTATGCATAAATCCAACTTTGATAATTTTGAATCATCTGTACAATGTCCATACACTTCGTCCAGTCAAGTAACCAAATTGTCCTCTCCACAAAAACATATGTTGACATCAATGAAAAAACATGATTATCAACAGCATGATCAGTAACCAAAACTGATATCATCCAAGAGAGTTTGTAGAAAAGAATGATGAAGAAAGAAAAAAGAAACCTAAAGAATATGATAAGTTTGTATATGTACAACCTAATGTTCCTAACACCTCACCGAGAGCACCTATCGAGGAGGAAGTCAAATAGATTGCTCTACAACTGCATGATGAGGATGAAGCACCAAGACCTACCAAACCTATTTTAGCAAAGTATGTGAGGAGGCACCACTCCCCAAGAAAGATTATTGGAAATAAAGATGTTGGAGTGATGACTAGAAGCAAGGTAAGAGATGATACATGTTTGATATCTTCATTTGAGCCAAATAAAGTTAAAGATGCACTAGATGATTTAGATTGGATGAAATAAATGAAAGAAGAGTTTGATCAAATAGAAAAGAAGAGTTCATGGAATTTAGTACCTAGGCCAAAGGATAAAAAAAAATTTGGTACTAAATGGATTTTTAGAAACAAGCTGAATGAGAATGGTGAAGTTATCTTAAATAAAGATAGACTGGTTTTCAAAGGTTATGCACAACAAGAAGGCATAGATTATTGTGAGACTTTTTCACCTGTTTCTAGATTTAAAGGAGTTAGAATACTTCTAGCTTATGTGGCTTACAAAGGATTCAAATTTTATCAAATGGATGTCAAGTCTTCATTTCTGAATGGGATAATAGAAGAAGAACTTTACATTGAACAACCTAAAGGATTCAATAAGAACAAGGTATGTAAGTTACATAAAGTTCTTTATGGTTTGAAGCAAGCACCCTAAGTATGATATGAGAGGTTGCACTCTTATCTAATCAAAATAGGATTTCAAAGAACAAGTGATAACAATAATGTTTACTTGAAGTGTGATAGTGACAACAAGGTTTTTATTGCTTAAATTTGTGTTGATGATACTATTTTTGGAGGCAATAACACCTTATGGGAGGAATTTGATGATGAAATGAGAAAATATTTTGAAATTTCAATGAATGGAGAGATTAATTTATTTCTACAACTATAGATACAAAAAGTTGTAGAAGGGATCTATATTACACAAGCTAAGTATATAAAAGAGATCCTCAAAACTTTTGGTATGGAATATTCCAAGCCCGTTGGAACACTGATGGTCACAGGATGTAAATTATCTAAAGAAGATGAGACACAAGAGGTGAATAATACTCTTTTCTGATCCATGATTGGTAAATTGCAGTATGTTATTCATAGCAGACTTGACATAACACATGTTTTTGGGATTGTTCCAAGATTTTCTTCTAATCTGAAGAAAACATATATGTCTGTAGTCAAGAGAATTTTTAGATATCTGAAAGGAACTGAATATTTTGGTTTATTGTACAAGAAAGGAGGTACTTTTGAACTGCAAGTCTACACTAATGTAGATTGGACTGGAAACATTGATGACAAGAAAAGTACTAGTGGAGGCACATTCTTTCTAGGTGAAATATTGGTCGCATGGCTAACCAAGAAGTAGAGTTGCATTTCACAGTCTACTGTCGACGCAGAATATGTTGTTGTTGCCATGAATTATGTGAATATTGTTTGAATCAAATGGATACTTGAAGGTATGCAAGAGATTATCTCAGATCCTATAGTTATTTTCTGTGATAAGACAAGTGCTATCAATATATCAAAGAACTCGATTATGCATTAAAAGACCAAGAACATTTGTATCAAGTATCACTATTTGAGACAACAAGTTCAAGAGAAGAATGTGGTATTTGAATATGTGAATTCAAAGGAACAATTGGCTCATATATTTACAAAGCCACTATTAAATGATACTTTTGAGTATCTCAGAGGTAAATTAGGGGTTCTTCCCTATCCAATATTCACTAAGTAGCATGAGGCATGCTGCATCAATTATGTAATTTATTATAATATCTATTCTTGAATTGATTTTAGTGTGACGCACTTAAGGTGATTCCTGAAGTTGTGAAGAAATTTCTATATGTAATGAGTATTTGTACATGTAAGGTATAATCCACTGCTAAAACAAGTTTTCAAGAGTATGACTTTTTGGCATTGTTGTCAAAGAGGGAGAGTATCAAATTGATGAATGAATTGATGAAATTTATCCATATAAGAGAGGTATTGAAGAAGAGGGAGAGAATTAATTGATACTATTTACTTATGAAGGAGAATCAAAAGGTATGCTACAATATCAGATGATTTATCCAAGAGGGAGAACAGTGAACAATTTACTAATCAAAAAATGAACGATCAACTCAGAGGGAGTAATGACAGAGATTGACATTCTTGAAAGTTGTCATCATCAATTTTTATAGTACTACCATAGTGTTTTCATCAATGACAAAGAGGGAGATTGTTGATCAACTGATGGAGATGATGAAGACTGAGTGATAATTAGTATACATGTTTGTAGAAATGGTTAGTTTAGTTATTATATTTTCATTGATGTTACGCAATTGATTTACAGATTTTTATTGAGTTACCATATCATAAGAAGGAGAAGTTAAATGGGTGACAAATACAGATCAAAAAATGATGAAGTGATGTTGATATAGTTTTTTTCTACTATATATTTGATGTTATCAAGTTGCTACACTTGATTCATTATGTCATAAATTGTAAAGAGTTAAGTTATGACTGAAAAGAGTTACTCTACCGAGCTAAATAGAGTCAGTCAGTATAGATTTGTGTTGATCAATTTTAGTTATTGACCACCGAGAAATGAACAAGGTTAGTTATCGAGTTACAAAGAAAATTACCAAGTACATGATATTGATTGTAAATTATGATAAGATCAAATTTAATACAAGGCTATGATGATCTGGATGGAGATAAGAATTAAAGGAAGTTTTTTAGAAGATCTACGAGCAAGAAAATTCAATGAGAATATCTAAGGCGAAGATCAAGTGGTTAAACCTGATTATGTGAGTTCCAAGAAAAGTTCAAGTTACGAGGTAAAAGTTAAACTATTTACCGAGTTAAGATTTATGAAGAAGATGATCGAATGACTGAGTGTAAATGATGGAAAACCTAAGCAAGGAGATTTAGAGACAAAAAAATTTCTATATAAATTTTGAGAAATTAACAGAGATTATGATGCTAGCAAATTTAATTAAGAATCAGAAAAAGCTAAAGAACAGAGTTACCGAGCAAAACAGAGAAGCAGAAAGACAAGAATCTACAATTAGAAATAGAGACAAATAGAGTATGTGATGCTAGTATTCATGTGAGCATAAAGGACTTGAAACAAGCAAAAGGTCATTTCTATATTTACAGATCAAAGATTTTTTGTTGCTTATTAGCATTTGTAATAGAGAAAATATCTTAACCGAGTGGATTTAACAGTCCTATTTGAAAATCCTAGACGTAGGTGACATTCAAAAAGAGCATTTAAATTCCTCTATAAAGGCCACTACTTAAAGGGTGAAGATATTAACCAATCTGAGGGAAATCCCTTAACAGGTTCACATTTGAAAATGTGCTTGTAATCTTTAACAGGATAAGTTCTTAACCGAGCGTACTTCAGAAAAGGTATATTTTTATTCTGGGTCACAATTCCCACAAAGATTTTCCCAAATCAGGTTTCCTCATTAAATCTAGTGTCAACTGAGTTAAATATGGTGTTAATGATTGATTTTCATATTATGAGATGTATGGTTGTTTAAGTTATTAATTTATTTGGTGAATCAGCTATTATTGTATTCAATGCTACTAAGTGAATCAGTGAGTTGAGTTTTAAGTGTTTAAGTTTGATTTAGTCTAATTCACCCCCCACCCCNATCCCCCCCCCCCCCCCCCCCCCCCCCCTCGATGGGACCAACAAGTTTTTCTCCATCCCTATACATAATTGCTTTGACATGTGCAAGTGCACCATATACAAGCCTTGTTTCCACCAAAATATTTGAAATAACATAACCTCTTATCCAATACAGAATAGTGTCTTAGATTCAAATTGTTCTTTATCTATATTTAATAATGTTCATCCCCTTAATTTCTATGTTATTAATATGGAAACTAACAGTGCTCAAGACAAAAACATTAATTTATTTTGTAGTGAGAGAATTTCATTTATTTCAAATAGATGTATGCAGGATAATAAAATGGATTTCAATTTAAAGGTGAGTGAGAAATTTGATCATGAAAATAGAACTTCCCATTTTGCAACTGTAATTTTTGCATTTAATAAATTTGAGAGTTGGGGACAAAAGATGATTTCGATAGGCTTAAAATAGTTTTTTCAATGATATAATTGTTGTGAATTTGTGGCTAGGATGTCCCTTGTTATATTGTTGGGATGTCCTAAGAGTGTGATTGAATCCAAATGCGATGTAGTCATGTCTAGGGAATGCTTCACGCAACCTTTTATTGATTCTTTTTAGTATAATGTATCAAATTAAGTACATTCTTTCTTAGAGTGTTTCACGTGTTTTTCCTTATAAGGGGGTCATTTCTTTGATTTTTATTAAGATGGAAAAAGGAATCGTCGATGCTTATATGTTGAATATCTCAATATCCATTGGTGTAAGTATAAATGGTGGTTGGCCAAGTGGGACTGATTTGGTAAGTGAAAACTTGATGTTTTTTAATCAAGTGCAACTTTCAAGTTCTTGTATTTCCATGAAAAATTATTTGAGTGATGGTTGAAAAGTATTGGCACAACGTATACAAAAAAGGTTCTATATCATGCACATTTGTTTTTGAATAGATAGGTTAGTTGAGGTGATTAGTGATATCATGGTGATCTTAAAATGTTGGATAATTTGAGTATATAAAGTAGTATCTACTATTTTTCATAGTGAATTGAATTCAAGTTCTCTCTAGTCATGGAATAAAATAATGTCACATCAAAAAAGCATGTAGAGTTAATCAAGGTCAATAGGAAGGCATGGGTATAGACCTAATGTTGATGACATAAGTTTTTCCATTATTATGCAAAGAGATATAGTTGTTTGAACTATCGGTAACAGTACACTGAAAGACAGGTTTTAGTTCAGACCGAAAGTGTTAAGTTCAAGAGAAACCCGACGACACAATTTTTACAGTGTAAACCAAAACTGCAACCCAAAAATGATATAGAGGAACCCAACAAGAAGTTTACACTATAAACCAATAGAGTGGAAAAGAGAGGAACTCGACAGAGCAAGGGAACCTAACAGATAGTTCATGGAAATGAACACTGAAAGACTTTCAGAGCAACCCAAGCATCGAACACTGAAAGTCATTTATATCCTGAGAAAAGTGGATCTGACTTCCACGTCAGATAAAACAAGTATATTTTATATTTAGAGTTTTGATTTGATTTAAAAATATTTCTTGAGGGAAAAGAAATATAATTTGAATTGTTTTAATCAGTCTAACTAATTAAAAACAAGCAAACTAGGAGATCAAGGTCAAGTTGTAAACCTTCGATCATAGAGTTATCTTTGTAATACGTGAAAATTACTTAGGTCAATCTATTGTATAAATAGATGTGTAATCATTCATTTTAGATGGATGTGAGGATGATAGTAGCCAATGAGCACATCTATGGATCATACTAAGATTTTCAAGAAGCAGAATAGTAAAAGATGAATTTGGTTATCAAGAACCAAGAATCAAGGCTAGTGAGAAATAGAGGTATTAATCAATAACATTAGGTGATACTTTGTACATGTGATTTTAATGGATTTGTAATTATCAATTGATGATTACATACACTCAGGTCAATAAGTATTTTTGTCTACATTCTAACCAGTGTAGAAAATAGAATAAATCCTCTCAGAAAAGGTGGATTTAACAATCCTTTGTAAATCTCTTAACCGAGTGCACACTAAACAGTGTTGCTAAAGATCTTAACAGAGTAGATATTAACCAATCTCCACATAATACTCCTAATAGGATAGATCATCATAAGTGATCAAAATTGTAAGCCTTAACTGGCCCCTTCCAATTTGCAGATAGTGAAGTTTTTGTGGGTGCCATCCCCACCATAGTTTTTACCTTCTAACAGGGGTTTTCTATGTTACCATATCTTGTGTTATGTGTCATTACCTTTCATGAATGCTTCTATTAATGTTTACATGTTTATTAAGTTTATGAGTTGATATAACTTACACAAAGATAGTATAGTACAGGTGGTTGGTAATACAATGGATTACTAAATGGATTAAGGTTAAAGAGATAAAAGTTTTAGAGAAACTGATTCACCCCTCCCCTCTTAGTACATACTTCCCATTATTTCCAACAATTGGTATCAGAGCTAGATCTCTTATTTGGAAAATTTTAAAGACTTAAGAGAAAAGATCATACAATGGATAAGTACAAGCTTAACAAAAGAATTGAGAATCAAAAATTAGAGATACAAATCTTCTATGAGAATTATAAAGAAGCTAGAATCAAGATGAGACAGTTGTTGGATGAAATAAAGATTATGGCATCTCGCTATAATGAAATAGACTATCATGAAGAAGAGATACCTAATCTATTTGAGTCTTATAGATCTACAACTAGAAAAGCATCAGACACATCAGAATAAAGAATCACAAGTATGAATGAATGAAATCAACATCTGGTTGGACAAGTGAAATCTCTACAAATCGGTCAAGAGACACAGATGGTAAGAATGATTGATGTCACGAACAATGCTAGACAAGCTGAGAAAGAAAGAACACTAGTTATTGATGACATGAGGAAGATTACTGAAAAGCTACAAGAGAAAGAGTCATAAATATAAAGACTTACAAAACATAATCATGAGATCACAAATTAGATTATTCTTATGAGTCAAGAGGCAAACAGAATGAACACAGAACTCATTGAAAGAATAGAAGCTATCGGTGAGCTAAGAGAAGAAAATAAAAAGCTAAAACATGAAGTGGGAATTTAGCAACATCATAATGACATGATCAAGAGAGATAAAGAAAGCACCAAAAATATGGATGATTTTCTGGATGGACAAAGAAGATTCAACAACAATACCAGACTAGGGTATACCAAAAATGAAGAATCACCAAACCAAGTTGATCCAAATAATGTCTATACAAATCCAAGACCAAGAAAGTAGTCATGCAATCACTGTGGAAAACCTGGCCACACATCAAATGTTTGCAGGAGAAAAATAAAAGTTATTCCTAAATCCACACCTTCATTCATAGGAGTTTGTTATAAATGTAACAAGAAAGGGCATACAACATATGAATGTAAATCTAAGGTGAAACAACCAAAGAAGGAGACCTACATGGAAAAATATTGTCCTACTTGAAAAATGCATGGACACACATCTTTTGAATGTTGGAAGAAGAAAGCATGGAATCCTAAATATCAAGAAAATGCTTATCAACCAAAAAGAGTTGGTAACTCATATGTTTGGGATTACAACACATGGGCAAACTGCACAGCATGTGGAAGATTTGGACACATAGCTGAAAACTACAGAAGACAATGGATGAGAAAGTCTAGGAGCTAGACTAACCCTAGAATGGCATGTCTACACTGTCATAAAGTTGTCCATTTGAAGAAAGACTGTAGAGATTGAATGACAGAGACAAGCACCTTTTCCAATGGAAACACCATTGAAGACATCAGGAAGATGAGAAACAAAATGTGGAGAAAAGCTACAAACACTGGTGAAGCTGGACCGAGCAATGCAAATGGTGACACCTTATCCAATAGATCTAGTGACATCACCACCCCCACCTAAGTAGAAACAAGTATGGAACTGCATTATACCAAGTTATATTTTGCATCAGTTCCATTATACATTGATGAAATGCCAAACTAGCATGATTAAAGATGCACTATGGTATTACTTGTTACAATTCTGTGAATTCAATCGCATCGGTTAATGCTTATTGAACATCATCACTGTGAATACAAAGCTAATTTGTCTATACTTACTGAGAATCATCAGTTAACACATAAAAGATAAGTCACTAGTGTAAACTGAGATCCATCGGTAATCATGAAAAGAGACATGTCTTCATCATACACCAAGATCCGTCACTGAATGTAAAAAGTTGATAGTTTCCCCAAAGCATCATGTTCTCACCAAGAATTTTACTTATGTATCACCCGATGACTCTGTCTTCACACACCGAGAAGTGGTTGATAATTTATGACATGACATAGGGAAAAGTCTATAAATAGATGATGGAAGGGTTTCATTATTCACAATGCGATTTGAGCAAAGAAGCAGAGAGAAACCAGAGCACAAAGAGACCTAATTTTAGAGTGACTCCAACCCTATTCACAAAACTTAGAAAGATTCCCAGCACTCAGAAGAAGGTTGAAGTAAGTAACATGAATCATCGAGAACTCCATTTTCATCTACGAAAAAAAGCCCTAAATTCTAAAATGATGGCATCAACTTCAAGAACCTCCAAGATCAAGAATGATAAGAAGAATAAGGTCAATCTAATCAATAATTACACTTGTGAAGAACCTCATTACAAGATCTATTCCAAGGTTGCTTCACAACCCAAAAACACTAGTGCATTCTCCAGTATACCAGCTAGGGTTTTACTCGTTGAAGACGTTAGAGAGTACATTCACTGTAAGATCGTAGAAATAGGAGACCTGGAAGTTGAGAAAGGTTTAAAAAAGCTCTGAAATAATGATGGAACTATCAAGGAAGAGAATAAGTACATTAAAGTGAAAGGGCTCACACATTCCCTACTATTCCCGAAGGAATTTAAAACCAAATGGATTTGGTTAGTACTAAGAAAAATACATGACCGAAAGATATGGCTAGATGAGCCAAAACTGATAACCAGGGATGTTATACACACTGTTACCGGTTATCCCATAACCAATAAAGTAAAGGCACTAAGAAATCCTCCTAAAGATGACATTGAAAAGAACATAGGTGTAGCATGGGATGGAAGAGGATTAAAGGTATCCACCATCAAATATTATGAAATGAAATTTGGAGCGTGTGTCTTAGGATACAAGTTATTTCAAGCTAGCAGGATGAACATTATTGCATCCAGAGCAGTGGACACAACATAGAAAACTGTCAAGAAGGGACTGTAGTTGGATCTATTAGAACTTCTACTAAGACAATTGGATGAGAACATGAAGACAATAAGGACTGCAAAGTCCAACTCATGTAATTTTGGCTCACTCATCATGTGCATATTTTTCTATTTTCAAGAATCCTTCCCATCTATAGGAAATGTCAAATGGGACACTACTAGACCAGTGACCACACATATTAGTGAGCTCATCAAATCACTAGGAGACAATTTTGAATTAGTCATGGATGAATACTTTGCTAAAGAGTGCATAAAGGAATGAGAATTTGACAGCTATTAGTAGAAAAGTACAAGACTAAAATATGTTTTATTATGGACACTGCCTACACCTATGTCAAGCTAGTTGTACCAAGGACAACATGGCTAGCACCACTAGACTATGAGGTGAACATAGATCAAGCATCAAATACTATTAAGGCATTGATAAATGAGCCATTAGCCAAATCACAACCCAATTTTGGAACTTATGAGGATGCCAAAGAAAAGATAAAAACTGGCTTACTTGTGAAAAATATTGACATGAAGAAAGATAAAATGTTTAAGGCTTTGAAGAAAAAGCTCTCGGTGAATGAAGAGGAAACAAAAGAAATAGAGGGATAGTCACTTGTCGGTGAAGTTGAGAAGGAGAGTGACTCAGAATCCATAGAGTCTTATACACCACCTCCACCACCAGAAAAGAAACCTAGGACTACTACTCCATCTAGGACCAGGAGTCAGACAACAAAGGATGCAATTCCTTCATCGATCAAGAATGTTCAAGCAAGGACCTATAAAACAAAGCCTCAAATAGGGAAAAAGGGGCCAACAAAAAGAAGAAAGTTCCTCAAAACTAGGGAAGACATTGAGGACACCAAAAAGGATGAACAATCTATACAAGCTGTCAAGAAAACACTACCTTCTACAATTGATGAGGTATGTGCTTCTATTATCAAATCAGGTACAATAAATTATCGCAAGATTAAGAATTGGCTAACTCTGGACACTGAGGACCAGAATAAGATAGAGGAGGAAATTATCACAATGATGTTTGCATTCAAATATGTTCCAATACAATTGGAAGATAGGATGCCAAAAGAACTTATGAATAAATTTTCGGCAAGATGGAAATTTGCATTACATTTTGAAAAAACGATTAGGGAAAGAGACCTAGTTTTTGTCATGTCACCCGAATCTAAACTGGAGGAGATTGAAGAGATGATGAAGAAACACTCCAAAAGGTTCTCACCAAAGTTAAGAGCCTACCAAGTACATCAAGGACATCTAATTGAGCTAGAAAGGAAGAGTGAGGCTAAATGGATAAACATACTTGATATACCTAAAAAGGATACAAGTCTTGAGCCACAAATTGCTCTTACCGGCAAGCAACAGAATAAAGATTATCAGGCTAAACCGAGCCCTAAACATATTCTTATAACTGATGAGGATGTTAATGAAGAATCATTGAAAACAAAATCCAACAAGGATATAGACATTGCAGATGAAACATGTCTGGATAATAGTGTTATTGATATTACCAGAGGAGATCCTGTAGATGAGATACAGAAAGATGAAGATGTCACTGTTGTCCAAGACCAAACTAATGAATAGGACACTACAATAGATTCTGCATAGGTAAACACACTAGGATAGATACCACTATTGATATAAGCTATCAATATTATCTCAGAGAAGGAGAATTCACCTAACAAGGATGCAAGCATACCCAAAGAAAAGGATAATGATGAACAAAAAGATACATTTGATGAGAAGAACACAGCTGAAGACAAGCAAAAAGTTACAATTGATGAACACTTAGTCATTAGTGAAGAATAAAATGTTACAAAAGATGGATATCACACCAAAAAGGATGCAAAAATGAAAGATATAGATGAAGTGCAAAAGGAGAAAGGTGGACAAGATAATCCAGTTGATACCACTCCTAAGAAGACCAAAGGAGATTTTGTAGTTACACCAAAGGTTGAAGAGGAGACATCCACACACAACTAAAAGGAAAACCCCAAGAAGTAGGAAAATGGTACAACACCGCCAAAACAATCCTCTAGCACATTAGACCAAGCAGAAAAACTTTCTATGGTTTTGCATATAGGTGCATCACAAAAGAAGAAGAAGAAAACCAAGAAGAGTAAGTTGGAGGTTGCACTTGATGAAATCATTGAAATACCAAAGTGTGATCCAACCACATTGGACTATGAATCTCTTATAGAATATGGAGAGATATGTCAAAGGAAAGCAATGTAGGAAAAGCTTAGAAAAGAACACAAAGATTCTCTACTGCTGGAAACCACAAGAGATATCTTAAGCCAAATAGTTCCTGACATTGATGTTGATCACAATGCACCTATCCTAGATCAAATTTTCATTCTCACCGAAGCAATCACAACTCAAAATGTGGATGCAGAAAAGGCTATTGAAGAATGAGCAGAACAAAAGTTCCATTACAAATTGACAGAAAATATCAGCCAAGAAGTGGCAGAAAATAAGGTAAAGCTTTTAGAACTAACAAATGAATTAAATCCAATCATTAATGAATCTATTTCCTTAATTCAAAAGCTATGCACTTTGGAGAAATTCACTAAGGATAATAGTGATAAGATTGCAAAGATTGATTATGATCTAAATGCAAGTGACAATGCAATCAAATTGCATTATGAGAATATAATGGAAATTAAAAGGTTAAGACAAGAAATTTGGGAAGCATAATCACAGTTTAGAGAAGAGTTTACTTAGATACAAGCTCAACTATTACCAAACCTCACACTTCTGCAATAGCACATTAATTCGGCAAGAAAGTTAATTGCCACCCCTGAGATGTCTGTAGAAGACAGCATCTATGGTATGCATGCCAAAATTACACTAGAGAAAATGGCTCTTGAGCACCTAAGGGAGAAATGGGAAAAGGTGATGGAGGATATGAAGAATTCTCATTCCCATATTTTTGATAAGTTGTAAGTATACACCTTTGCCCTTACTATCAAAAAAGGGGGAAAATAATATGTATAAAACATATAGTAAAGGGGAAAATGATGTGTAATACAAAAGGGAAAATGACATAAAGATAATGTGAAAAGGAAATATAGTATAAAGGAAAGTATACATGTATATGCATGAACTATACCGACATATACATAGGGGGAGTCATAAATGAAAAAGTAAACACATGGTGTACATACTACACATATTAGTATTTTGCACATATCAGTTTTTGATACTAATGTCAAAGGGGGAGATTGATGACATAATTTTTTCCATTAGTATGCAAAGAGAAAAAATTGTTTGAACCGTCGGTAACACTACACCAAAAGACAGGTTTCAATTTAGATCGAAAGTGTTAAGTTCAAGAGAAACTCGACGACACAAGTTTTACAGTGTAAACCAAAATTGCAACCCAAAAATGATACAGAGGAACCCAACAAGAAGGTTACACTATAAACCGGAAGAGAAGATAAGAGAGGAACTTGACAGAGCAAGGGAACTAGATAGACATATTATAGAAGGAACACCGAAAGTCTTTTAGAGAAACCTGAGCATTAGACACCGAAAGTCGGTTATATCCTGAGAAAAGTGGATCTGACTTCCACGTTAGATAAAACACTTATGTTTTATATTTAGAGTTTTGATTTGATTTAAAATCATTTCTTGAGGGACAAGAAAGATAATTGTAATTGTTTTAATCAGTCTAACTGATTAAAAACATGTAAACTAGGAGATCAAGGTCAAGTTGTAAACCTTCAATCATAGAGTTATCTTTGTAATATGTGAAACTTAATTAGGTCAATCTATTGTATAAATAGATGTGTAATCATTCATTTCAGATGGATGTGAGGATGATAGTAGCCAAGGAGCACATCTATGGATCAGGCTAAGAGTTTCAAGAAGCAGAATAGTAAAAGATGAATTTGGTTATCAAGAACCAAGAATCAAGGCTACCGAGTAACAGAGGTATTAATCAATCACATTAGGTGATACTGTGTACATGTGATTTTAATGGATCTGTAATCAGCAATTGAAGATTTCATACACTCAGTTCAATGAGTATTTTTGTCTATATTCTAACAAGTGTAGAAAATAGAATAAATCCTTTCAAGAAAGTTGGATTTAACAATCCTTTGTAAATCTCTTAACCGAGTGCATACTAAATAGTGTTTCTAAAGCTCTTAATAGAGTAGACCTTGACCAGTCTCCACATAATACTCCTAACAGAATAGATCATCATAAGTGATCAAAATTGTAAGCCTTAACCAGCCCCTTCCAATCTGCAAATAGTGAAGTTTTTGTGGGTGTCATCCCCACCGCATTTTTTACCTTCTAACAGGGGTTTTCTATGTTACCATATCTTGTGTTATGTGTCATTACCTTTCATGAATGCTTCTATTAATGTTTACATGTTTATTAAGTTTATGAGTTGATATAACTTACACAAAG
>MU224875.1:2672104-2717830 GCA_018584345.1 Thuja plicata | reverse complement strand
TTATGAGTTGATATAACTTACACAAAGATAGTATAGAATAGATGGTTGGTAATACAATGGATTACTAAATGGATTAAGGTTAAAGAGATAAAAGTTTTAGAGGTACTGATTCACCCCTCCCCTCTCAGTACATACTTCCCATTATTTCCAACAAATGCGACTTGAAATTCATTAGGGATATTTTATTGTATTCCATATTGCTCACTATGAGGAGTTTAAACATTAGTTTCTTCATCTAGTTTTGAATGTGAATGTCACACATGCCATGGATGGTAGTTGCATGAGAATGTCTCTTTTTGATTCATAATTTAATCATTTAAAGAATCAAATGGAACTGGTATAGTACTTAGCTTATTTCAACACATTGCTTGAATGAACGTATCTTCTTTTTTAGGTATGGTTATGAGTTGTGGGGAGTCCCAAACAATAGATGGTGTGGATTATTTATTTCCATTGATTGTTCTTTTGAGATGCTTTGAAGGTCCACTTTAGAATCACTAAAATCAATGACAATTTTTAGATGTATAGGTCATTCCATATAAGTATATTTATTTTGGGGATGTCAACATTGATGTTGGTGAGATTGAAACACATTGATTTTTTTTGCTTTACATTTAAATAAATAGTGTTAGGTGACAGCTCCCCTCAGTAGCAATATCTTTATTAACAAGGCTCTTAGTAAGAATTTTTGAAATACAATTAGGGTTGGTTTATTAGACTCAAAAAATGGTTAAAATGTGACATAATATAATATGGTATATTTGAAACTTGTTTTCAACTTTTTTTTGCATATTTAGTGATATAGTGTAGCACTACTTCTATTGAGAGAATAGGTTGGAAATCAATTAGTATGATCGAGTATGTATTTTCTACTAATTAAATGTTATTACATTGTATTTTTCATTTTGGGTTCTTTTTTGAGCCAAATGAAACCATGGATATATGTTGTCACTCATACATACCTAAAAAGTTTTTTAACAAGAAATATAAGTAAGATTTCAATGTAAGATTACAAAATTAGAAGAGATATACATGCACTCATAGTCAATTAAACTAGGGATTTTTTCAATACCTCTTCACAAAATTTAGTAAATAAGTCCAATGCATGTATAGTATAGTATGATGTAGATTCTAAACCATATTATGTAACCTTCACCAAGAAGCTACATAAGGATTTGTAGGTACAACAAATGGCATGATGTGATGTGAATCACTAAAGGTGAATAATTTTGTTGGGAAACCAAACTAAATGATGATGTCAAATAGTCTCCCTATACCTTAGTTCTAAAATGGGCATTTTACATGAATTTATAAGGTTAATTGCATGAATTAATTGAAAATATTTTCATAAAACAAGTCCTTTAGTATTTAGAAAAGGTCAAAAATTGTTGTAGGTGGAAATCATCTAATTGTTTATGGAGAGATACATATGTTGTGGCTTGACTTCTATGAAGCATAAGTATATTTATTAGGATGTATCTAACTTGTGGGTGTTTCCCAAACTTATTATCATGGTACCACAAAAGACGGAGATCATATTTTAATGTAACTTTACTTCTTTCATATGTTGTTGTTTGAAGATGGTTATGTCTTGTGGAAATAAAGTAGGGAATGCCATTACACATAATCCTTTGATGTCATATTCATTTTTGGGAGATGGAGAAATGGGTAGCCTTTGTATAGTAAGACTTGGTCTTCCTTTCCCTAGTTGTAGTAGAGAGAGCACCTATTCAACATCTCTAAATGTAGGTGGAAGGTTTACCACAAATGAAGTTTGTGTTTGCAAAGTCTCTTATAATATGTTTTCCTTTGTGACATATGATTGTGTGAACTCTACATCTTTGGGGTCAATATTTAAATGTTTTGCATATATAATATCATATATGTCAGTAGAGGAAAGGGGTAAAGATTGTAATACATGATCACCTAAATATACATAGTTGTAGTATGGGTCATTATATGATGCAGAGACTTCTAGCAGTCATAACTTTTAACTCAATTTTCTATTTGGGCTGAAATGTTATAGGTAGATGCATTTTCTAGAGTTCTAAAAGATGTCAATCAAATCTATTCAATTGGACTAAATCTTGAGAGGTTTCTGGGGTCAAATTTGACCATATAGTGCCTCCAAATTAGATTTTACTATTTTTTTTTAGATTTTCCAGTTTTTGTTGTTTTAATTACTTTCTTTTTATGTCTTTAATTGCTTAGAGAGTCTGCGGATGATGTCACTTGAATTAACTCTATATATTTGCATATTTTTGTAGCTTTTGAAGTTGTTTTGAAAATTACAAAACAAAATGGTAAAAAAATAGATTTTCTAAAAATCTGTCAAAAGGGATAATTTTTGGATTGTAGTTAAATGGGTTTTTTCTTTCTTTATAGTAGAAGAGTAGTTGAGAGAATGATGAAGAAAAACTGGATAAGAAGAATTGGAATTCTGAAGTCTATTATGTTTTTGTTTTATTTTATGCTTTTTTTAATGCTTTAAAGAATCTAGTTACATTATCTGGTACCAAAGAAGGAAGATGGATGGGAGGGGAAGATAAATATGTCTTGCATAGATGCATAGAGACATGTAAAACATTGAAAGTAAATTAGAAGAACTTCTAGAAATGAAGGCAAGGAAAAGAGGAGATGATTTTCATAATGAAGTAGACCAAGAAAGAGGAGTAGACCGACATTCAAAAACTAGAGAAGAGGAAGAATAGTTAAATGAACTAACACTTGATGAAAGGATGGTCAGGGCATTAGAAGGGAGAAGTGATGTAATCAAAATCAAAGTATCAGATTATGAAGGTAGACTTAAACCAGAGGAGCTGATATATTGGCTAAAGAACATTGTAAAATTATTTAAATGGAATCATATGATAGAGATAAAGAAAGGAAAATTTTCATGCACAAAGTTAAAGGGGCATTCAATGATATGGTGGGTTCATTTTAAAAAATAAAGAACTCAAAAGAGAAAGTAGAAGATAAGAATTTTGGAAAAGATAGAAAAAAATTGAAAGAGAAGTTTCTTCCAATGGACTATGCACAATCTCTTTTTTGAAAATTTTAGAATCTGAAAAAAAAATTGTCTACTGTAGAAGAGCATACAAGTGAGTTCTACAAATTATCCATTTGTGTGGATCCCCATAAAATTGATGAACAAATGGTTTCAAGTTATGTTAATCACCTGAAGTTTTCTATCCGAGATGAATTGAGCATGCATTGATTCACTAGCATGAAAGAGGCATACCATCTTTCCTTAAAGGCATAAGAAATGCAAATTCCATAGTATTTTTAAAGGAATAGAGGAGGAGGAAGGGTTACATGACCCCCCTTATGTGGTGGTTCAATTTATAGTCAAGGAGAATATTCCCAAGGAATAGAGGAACCTATTGGAAAAATGGTTAGCGCTCCCCTTGGGATTCGTGACAAGGTACTAACCACCTCCTATGGATTATATAAGTCCAATGGTTGTATCGGGCATTGAAAGGTAGATATTTTGGTGTAATGGAAACCAAACTTGTAAAAAGTGGTATCAGAGCTTGGTCATAGGTTTGAATCCCCTTGGGTAATGTTGAGGGGGATATTATTTGTAAAATGGTTAGCGCTCCCCTCAAGATTCATGACAAGGGACTAACTTCCTCTTATGGATTCTATAAGTCCATTGAATGTATCGTGCATTGATAGGTTGATATTTTTGTGCAATGGAAACCATACTTATAATAGAGCCTCACCAGACTCCATCAAATTAACAAAGAGGAAGTGGTTTTCGGTGAGGTAGAGATTAAGGCAGTGGTAGAGGATGGGGAGGGAAAATAAGAACATTCACACTTTTATGTGTGGAGAAGAAGGCAAAAAATCATTTGAATGCTCTAATTATGACATGAAAATAGGAATCAAGAAGGATCATCTAGGTTGAACCTAGCTCAAGTTGAGAATGAAGGAACAGAGAAATGGGTATCTCCAGATGTAGGAGAAAGTCTCGTGATAATGAGGACATTGGTAATTCTAGCAAAGGAAAAAGCAGAGGAGAAAGGTCCTGACGAGTCATGGCTCAGAACAAACATATTTTGCACAAGATGTACTTCTAGTGGTAAGGTATGTCAAGTAATTATTGATGGATATATTTGTAAAAATATTATTTCTATATAAATGGTAGATAAACTAAATTTGTAGTGTGAAAATTATCCTCGCCCCTATCATATTGCATGGTTCAAAAAGGGGAATGAAGTTACAGTAGACAAGAGGTGTCTTATTAAATTTTCAATTTGAAAGGTCTACAAGGATGAGGTATGGTGTGATGTCATTCCAATGGGTGCATTCCATGTCTTTCTAGGAAGAACCTGATAGTATGATAGGAAAATTATTCATGGTGGAGAGAAAAACACATAACCTTTTGGAAGGGTGAATCTAAGGTAATTTTTTTGCCTCTTAAGGATGATAAAAAGGGTGATAATATATTGTCTAAAAGAGAACATGTTAAATAAATAAAGGTGAAAAGGTGTTGTTATGCATTGGTAGTGAAAAGGGGTGAAGAGGAAGACTTAACAATACCACCAGAAGAAACTGAGATACTGGAAGAATTTTTTGATGTTATTCCAGAAGAGCTACATGATGGTCTTCTAGAAAAGAGGGATATCTAGCATCATATTGTTCTTATTCTAGGAGAAAGTCTTCCCAATCAATAATCTTACATAATGAGTCCAACATAACATGAAAAATTAAATAAACAAGTGATTGAACTCATAAGGAAAGGTGTGGTGTGAGAAAGTATGAGCCCATGTGTTTTACTAGTATTACTAATCCCAAATACAGATGGTGCATGGTGAATATGCATATACAGTAGATCAATCAATAGGATCACCATCAGATATCACTTTCCTATACCTCATCTATATGACATGATGAATTTTCTCACAGGAGAAACTTATTTTACCAAGAATGATCTACAAAGTGGATATCACCATAATATTATCCAATAAGGGGATTGAAAATAACTATAAAACCTAGATATAGATTGTATAAGTGGGTGCTTATTCCATTTGGTTTGTCCAATGTACCTAGTACTTTTATGAGGCTAATAAATATTGTGTTGCGTCTTGTAGTTTATTTTGATGATATATTGATTTTCAGTAAAGGAATGGAAGAACATCTCAAACACTTGAGGATCATACTAGGGGTATTGAGGACAAAGAAAGTCTATGCCAATTTTAAGAAGTTTAGGTTCATGCAAAAGTGTTTGGTTTTTTTGGGATTTATTACTTTTGCAAATGGTGTCAAAATGGATGCAAATAAAGTTAGAGTCATTCTTGAATGACCTAGAACACATAGTATAACAGAGGTGAGAAGTTTCCATGGGTTGCATACTTTTTATAGAAAGATCATTTGTAGTTTTAGTAACATTTTAGAACCCATAACATATTACACCAAAGGTAGATAATTTTTGTGGACTAAAGAAGATGAGGAAAGTCTCTAGTATCTAAAAAAGAAGGTTACTAAAGCTCATATATTGGTATTACCAAATTTTGATAAAGTGTTTGAGGTGGACTATGATGCTTCACATGTGGGTATTGGAGTTGTACTTAGTTAAGCAAGTAAGCCCATTGCCTTTTTTAGTGAAAAATTGAGTGATGCATGAAATATTTATTCAACTTATGATATATAATTCTATGCATTTGTAAAAGCTTTGAGGCATTGGAAATATTACCTTGTGCCCAAGGAATTTGTGTTGTTTACAAACCATATTTATTTAAAATATCTAAACATGAAAAATAAATTGAATATTAAACATGCCAAATGCGTATCTTTTCTACAAGGCTGTACTTTTGTTTTGAAGCATAAATAAGTGAAACAAAACTAAGTTGAAGATGGATTAATCATGTGTACCATCATTGATTATGTCCACATATCTATCTAGTAGACCCTTCACTTCCTCGGGAATTTCTTCCTCCAAACTAGCTTCTTCTTCTACCTTTGGCTTCAATACTAGGGCAAATTATTTTCCCTCTTCCTTCATGGTGTCTAGGAACTATTTTTCTCCCACCATCAACGGACTAGGACCCACTTGACTGGTCTCTTTCTTATTCCCAATGGATTGAATCTTATATGTGACCCCATCTTTCTAAAATACATATAAATTATTCTCACCATCATGGTGATCCTTCCTATGAAAATTGTCTTGGTCTACCTAAAATAAGGTGATAGACATCCATGGGTAGTATATCACATAGTATCTTATCCTTATACCCCCCTATATTGAATTCTACCCAAGCTTTCTCACTTACCACTACATGTTGCCCTTTGTTCAACCAACTAACTTTATAAGGGCAAGAATGGGGAACATTTTCCAATTTCAATTTATTTATTGCTTCCAAAGAAACTATGTTATCTATGGAACCTGAATCAATAATAAATTTACAAAACTTACCTTGCATTTTGCATTGGATATTGAAAAATGATCTCCTTTGGAGTGTCTCCTCCTTGATAGGTTCCTTCAAAAATTGTCCTCATGATCATCAATTTTTCTACCACTGATTTTGATGCCAACTGCACCTCAGGAGAATATACACTAGAAGCATCTTCATGTACACAATTTACCCTCCTTTCATGTTTTTGAGAAGTGTAAGCCTTCTTTGGATACCTATAAGTAGGATGCCCCAATTGGCCACAATTGTAGCACTTCATTCCATAGAACTTGGATCCTCTACCTGATCCATTAGACCTTCCTCCATTTGACCCCTACCTCTATAGCCTCCTCTTCTACTTGTGTTCCCCATCTTCTCTCTGGGGATAGACTCCCCTTGGGATCCTTGGCCTTGTCATTTGCCACTAAAACTACCTCTTTCTCTATTGTTTCTTCCACCTTTGCCTCAGTTGTTCTAATCACCCCTTCTCCTTAACTTCTCCTCCACTCTAAGAGCCATTTAAAAACATTTGTTCACTGTCTCAAGAGCTGAGAGACTTAGATATTCTTTGATATTAAACCTCAATCCATTCAAATATCTGGCTACTTTGGTTGCTTCCTCTTCTTGTTTCTTAGATCCAAGAGTCACCTTGTGAAACTCTTTAGTGTATTCCCTAACATCCAAATCCCTCTACTTTAGGTTTTGGATTTTTTTTGTACATTTTTACTTCATATTCTATGGGTATAAATTGGGCCTTGACCTTGGACTTCATTATTTCCCAAGATGAAATAATTTTTCTACCCTCCTTCACTCTATCTCCCTGGAAAAAGTTCCACCATGCTAGTGAAGAACCTTTCAACATCCCTTTTGCAATGCTAAATATGTCTCCCTTTTCCACTTGACTCATTTCAAAGTGGTTATTCATGGTTTCCATCCATTCAATGAATTCATCAGAATCTAGGCCACCCCCATAGGTTGGTATATTTTTAGTGACATCACCTTTTACTGACTTAAAGGCATCCACAAATTCCTTTTGGTTCCAGGTAAGTCCCTTATAGGTTCTTGGGCTTCTTCCTCTTCACCTTATTCATCTACATCATTCTCACCATTGGCATTTTTTTCCTTACCACCAGACCTCTTGAACTCTTCAATATTTTCTACAAGCATCTCTTCCATTATCTTCCTGATGGCTTCTTGAGACATGTTTTTAGGAGGCATTGTGAAAGCCTCAACTTCCATATCTATTTCTTTTTTAGACATGCACTCCCACAAATATCTTGTCTACTCTGATAATAATATGATGGGGAGTGGTTAGTGTACTCCTATCTTCTTGTATGAAAATATTTTAAAGCTACAAGTTCCTCCTTGACAAGGGCCCACTATCTAGGTGAGTGTCCCTCCTTTTTTTGGACAAATCCAACCCTTTCAAATATGTTTTTCATTACTCTTCTCAACACCAACCAAACCCCCCTTCAAATACTGAATAACTAACTCCTCTTGCTATCTGCCCTTGATTAATATCAAATGGGTATGTAATGATTTTTTTGTGGGAGTTCAAATGCTATTGGGTAGAGTGGACTCTCACACCCTTCTAGGACCCTTCACAATCCATCTAAATCATTCTTTCCCTTGAAGTGACTAGAGAACAACAAACTATCTTATTGAACCTAGTAAATAGGCTTATGCCTAGTAGCCCTAATTTACTATTTTGTTCCAAACTTATAACTAAAATTTCCAAACCAATGGTCATTCCAAATACCCTTTTGGGACTTCTATCTAAACCCTTGGTTGCAATTTCCAATTCTTTCAAAAAGAACTTCGCAACCACTTTGCATTGACTAGGAAATTAGGCCTAATTCCAATCATGTCTCAAAGAAGCACCCCTTTATTTTATTCCACCAAAACTCCTACCACTATGGACACTTATAATATCTTAATAAACTACTAATTCCACAATATTTTTACACTAGTTCACTCCAGCCTTAGCTTTGCAACATAATTTACAATCACATTCTTGTCAAGCACATAGAGATGCTTGACTAGAGAATCAAACTTCTATCAAATCCTTTATCCTTCCTACTCAAAACCAAAATATTCTTAAAATACATAGTCCTAAATTGTATTTCACCTAGGTTCGTTGAGTCTCCACGGTGAAATCTCAAGTTAGAGAAAATTTAATGGGAAACCCTAGCTGAGGGTTCAAATCTTGACCAGTCTTAGTAATTTATTTGTAGAATGCACCAAAATCCACCAAAATACTTTAATAAAACTTGCATTAACCTTATAAATCACACTCCTACTCTAATGTGAAATCATGTTTGCAAATCTAATCTACCATCGCACGTGCCAACATGAAAACAGTGAAAATAAGTTGGAAAACTCAGAGTTCTTTATTGTGTGACCACAAAAACTTTCTCCAAATTCCTAACCCATATATCATTGGCCAAAAAGGTTTAAAATAACCATAGACAACTATTTCCAACCAAATTTTGAAACTTCTTGACTGTTGGAGCCTTTCTGAAAAAGTTGCTCCAATGTTGCATAGCAACATTTTTGTGCGACTTTTACAAGATTGACAATTTTTGGTCCAAAGTGTCTCTAACTCCCCAGAGACTTGTAATGACTAATTAAAGTCATTTTAACATCAATAGGTCCAATTTTTACCATTACAACTATTTTAAAAACCATTTAGGCCAATAATACATCTTTTGAGCCTATTGGGCCCAAATGCCCTAAAGGTCATGTTGACCCAATATTTGACTCCCTACAAATGCTTATAATGATGCCTTATTAAAATAAATACCCATAGGGTCACAATCTCTACTTAATATCATAATCAAAGAAAAAAAAAATATCCCTTAGTGACTAATCCTTGGTGCTCCTGCACCATACTCCCGAGGTAGAAGAAACTCAAGTCCCTTGAGTTTGTATAGTGGTAGGATCAATTCCTAGTTTCTTCTGATCTTCCTCCATCATCCAAGTTTCCTCTTAAGTAGGTTTCCCCTTCCACAAGACCAGATTATCCTAGTAGGTCTTCTTCCTAGTATGTTTTTCCACACTACTCTCCAAGACACCTTCTAGCATTGTTGTCTTTGATGGCAACTGTTTCAACCATTCATTCTTCTCTTCACCCATAGATGCATCATGTCCTTTTATGATCTGGAGTCCTTTGTAATATATCAAGTCTACCATGTTGAATATAGGGGAAATAGCTACATCTAAGGGTAAATTTAGCTCATATGCATTTTCCCCATACTTGGCCAAGATTTCATATGGTCCAATTCTCTTCATCATTAGCTTTGTATGACTACCTTTGGGAATCCTTTCCTTTCTCAAATGTACCCTAACCAAGTATCCCACTTATAATTGTAGATCTCTCTTCTTCTGATCCACTCTCTCCTTCACCTTTTGGATTTTTTGTTGGATATTTTCTCTAACCTAATCATGGAATTCCTTCATGGCTTCTACAAATTCTTCATCATGGGCACTCCTCTTTTCCATACCTATAAGATCTCCCAATTCAAGGACTCCCCTTAGATACATCTCATACACCACTTCAAAGGAACTCCTACCTGTACTCCTATTCACAAATTCATCATAGGAAAACTATTCTTATGGAATGATCACATCCCATGCTTGGTCATTTTCCTTAGTCAAACACCTTATAAAATTCCCCAAGGACCTATTGACCACCTCAATCTGCCTATCTGTTTGGGGGTGTTCTGTAGAGACGAAGGACAAATTGGTTGCAAACCTTTTCCACAATGTCCTCCAAAAATGGCCAATTAATTTAGAATCCATGTCTGAGACTATTCTTAATTGAAACCCATGAATCCTTACTATCTCTCTAAAAAAAATTGGTAAAATGAGAGACATCATGAGTAGATTTAGAGGTTATGAAGTGGGCCATCTTACTGAACTAGTCAAATACAAAAAAGACACTGTCATAACCCCCCTTTTTTTAGACAACCCTACCACAAACTCCATGCTAAGACTCTCCCATAGCTTGTTGGGTACTGGAAAATGTTGGTACATTCCTGCATTTGATGATGTCCCCTTGGCTCTTTGGCATGTTGCACATGTCTCTACATACTTTCTAATGTCCTTCTACATTTTGGTCTAGTGATAGAACCTTTGCACCACCTCTAATGTCTTATTCAATCCAAAATGTCCACCAAGACTCCCGTTGTGCTTCTCATGTATCAAATTCTCCCTCATTTACCCTTTAGGGACACACAATTTTCCTCCTTTGAAGAGAAGGCCATTATGTAAGGTGTACTCTAATAATTCACTATGGAATGTGTTCTCAAACTCTATGCATACCTTTTATGCCTCTAAGAAGCCTTCATCCTCACTGTATAGATCCTTAAAGGGATCTATACCTATTCCTTGCACCTATATCTCTTGAATAGTCATCACCCTTTGGCTAAGTCCATCATCCAACTTGTTGGCTTGTCCCTTCTTGTGCCTAATAGAAAAGGTGTATTCTTGCAAATGTTCAATCCACTTCATATGTTTGTGACTCAATATCTCTTGTGAATTCAAAAAACTTAAGGCATGATTATCAGTGAAAACTACAAATTCATTGGGTAGCAGGTAGTGTCTCCACTTTTTTAGAGCCTGTACCATAGCATAAATCTCAAGATCATAAGATGATTATTTCCTATTTTCTTCATTTATTTTTTCACTAAAGAAATCTGCAGGCCTTCCTTCTTGGCTTAAAACAACACAAATGGTCATATTTCTAGCATCACACTCAATGGTGAATAGCTTGTTGAAATAAGGTAACACAAAGATAGGTTAAGAAGCCACTCTTTATTTTAGATACTCAAACCCTTTGTTTGCTCCATCTATCCAAAGAAACTTTGTCTTTCTCCCTCCTTTTATGGTGTCCAACATTGGAGAACAAATCACACTGAAATTCTTTATGAGTTTCCTATAGAAGGTAGGCAACCCATGAAATCTCCTTACATATCTTGCATTACTAGGATTAGAACAATTAAGTATGCCATCAACCTTATCTTGGTCCATCTTTAAGTCTCCATGAGAGATCACAAAACCTAGGTACACAAGTTCTTGTTTAAAAATCTCACAATTTTCAAGATTTATTAGTAACTTCTCATCAGAAAGCCTTTTCAAAATAATCACTAAATGCCTTAGGTGTTCCTCTTTAGTTCTACTAAAAATTATTATATCATCTAGATATACTAAAACAAATTTTCCAATGTGGTCCTTCAAGACTTCATTCATGAGACTCATCAATGTGCTTGGTGTATTTGAGGGCCCAAATGGCATTACAGGTCATTCATACAATCCTTTTGTGGTCTTTAAATCTATCTTCCACTCATCCCCCTCTCTGGTCTTGACTTGATGATAGTTGTATGCCGTAAATTTGGCCTTGTTAATTCACCATACACTTTGACATAGTCCTTCTTCACCAGGTACACACAAGACTAAATATGAGATTATTCATCTTATCTGCCTGCATGATTTGACCTATTGCCTTCTATCCAAACAGGGTTTTTGAAATTGCTCTCAGAACGAGTCTCACAACCATGGACCAATCTAGGAATGAAGGATTTATCATGATGGATGCAATACAATGCAAGATTATACTAAGAATTGAAATATGAGAGATTATCTAAGACATGATGATCAATACAATTAATCTAGAAATTGAAACTATCTTATTGCAAAAAATGATATTATTCTATATGAAGCTATGACAATAATTCAGTATTCTAACAATGCATAGTTTCTTCAGAAATTCAGGGGGTTTTGAATGGGGAATGAGAGTTCTTTTATAGATTCAGAGATTATCAGAATAGAAACTTTCCTTTTTGAAATAAAACAGATAGAAAAGCCAATTAAAAATAGAAAGCTTTATTCAAAAGAATAGAATAATTTTTTTTCTTTATGCTTTAACTGTTTTCTTTCTTTGATTTAATTCTATTTTATTTGAATTAAATTGTTTTCTTTCTCTTTAAAGCACAATTAATTCAAAGTTTCCATTTCTGAATAAAAGAAAGATTTTTGATAGAATATTCAATTAATTAAATAAATATGACCTCATAATTTCTTTTTCTCAATTATTTGAATAATTAAATTTATTGAAATGAGGATATTTATTTAATAATTAAATATTATTTAATTCTGTTTCATGTGTCTCAGCTAAAGAGGGTGAATTTAATTTAATTAAAGTGCTAGGACTTTATAATTAAATTAATTCAATCATAGGGTTCATTTAGCCAATAGATATTTAGGAATTAAATATGATGTATGATTAATGTAGATTTAGGATTTTCTACATTTGACACTCGGGTCGAGTAGAGTCAGTGAAAACTCAGAATTGCCTAGTACAATAGGACTTTGATGATCCAGAAGAATGACAAATGCAACAAAATTGGTTAGGGTTGTGAGATGCCAATTTTGGGGTGTTACAATAGTCACTTTTAAGGTCTATCTTTGAGAAGTACCTTGCTCCACCTAAGAAATCCATTAGCTCTTCCATCCTAGGTATGGGGAATCTGTATCTTATTGTAATTATTTTTATTTTCCTTGAATCTGTAAAAATTCTCCACTTACCCACCTTCTTTAGAGCCAAGACTGTGGGGATTGAAAATTGGCTTATACTCTCCCTTATCACACCATTGTCCAACAATTCCTGAATTTGTTTGGCAATATCCTCTTTTATTTTAGGAGTCTGTTGGCAAGTGATCAATTTTGTATGATTTGATTCACTTTTTGGTTGTCATTTATGGAAACATATCTGTCTTACTATTCGATTCCTTTAAAGTTAAGTTTTGGTGACTTTGAAATCAGCTAAGTATAGAAGCAAAAATATAGAGGTATTTTGAGTATCGAAGATCAAGATCGATGAGTTAGGGAAAGATAGATTAGAATAAGATAGTATGAGATATGTGTGACCTCCACCTAAGATTGATTTTGTTTTGGTGATGTTTATAGTAAGTTAGAGAGATTTGAAGACAGACAGACAATAACAGAATAGTGATACAGAGTACCTGGACAGAAGTGATGATTCAGGGAGTATGACGTGGACTCTTGGAAATCGGAGTTGGATTATGATTTTTGATAACCTATATTTTGATTATGTAAGAGCACCGGCTATGCATTTGATATTTTATTTATTAAACGTATTTTGTATTGAGAGTCGACTATGTAATATTTTATTTGAGAGTCAACTTGGTAAAGTAGAAGGATATATATGTAAGATCTTTTTGTTGAGTGAAGAAAGAGTGGTGAACAGAGTTTTGGATGTGACATATGAGTGGAAGAGTATAGGATGACAGAGATCATTGAAGAACTATGACTCGAACTATCTAAGCATTAGAGATGCTTGTTTTGTTCATTACTGAGAACATTTTGTAACAGAACTATATTGTAAGAGTTGTATGCTCAATTGGCCCCTAACAGGGTGTTGTATACCTTTAATAGGGTTTTTATTCTTTTAACAAGGAAATTTACTATGTTATATTCAGATCCTAATAGGGCTATGTCCTAATAGGGACACTATACTTTAGTTCATGCTTGTGGGTACCATCCCCACCAGGGTTTTCCCTTGGCCAGGGTTTCCTCGACAACAAATAATGGTGTTATGAGTACTGTGTTATTTTCTTATGTTCTTTTCATTTCGGAAAGCTTATGGATTATTTGCAATTGGTTGAAAATTTTAATTAAGTGTTGTAATATTGATTCACCCCCCTCTCAGTATTACCTAATCTTAACAATTGGTATCATATCTTTTGGCCCTTGGAGAGAAATTCTAACAGCTTAAGGGAGATCAGAATGGATTTAGATAGTTTGCAAGAAAACTTTGATGCTGCACTTGAAGACCTTGATAAAGAAAAATAAAATAATGGAGAATTAAGATTCAACATGTGAAGAGCTAAGAAATTTATAAAGAAACTTAGAGACTAGCTTGAACTTTCCAAAAGTCAGAGACGAGATCTTGTGGTTCAAATAAAAAAATATTCAAACAAAGGCAATTCAGATCAAATGAAGAAACTTGAAGAATAAAATGAAACCTTAAAGCTTGAGAATAAATCCATGACTAAAGAGATTCAATTACAAAAAGATGCTAAGAAGAAGATTGAAGAAGATTTGAATAGTGCAAATACTTTGATAGAATAAATGAAGAATGAGGCTGACAACTACAAGAACAAGTATCTAGAATTGGAGAAATACAATCAAGTCATAAAAGGTGAACTTGTTGAGGAAAAGAAACACATTGAGAAACTTCACACTAGCAGTGATTTGAACGATGAACAAAGAGATAGAAAGAAACCTAAAGGTGATATGATTGGTGTTGGATTCAATGAAGCTGAATGTTCAAAGAAACAAGAAGAAAAATCTAATGCAAAGATTGATGCTGAAAAGCCTACTATTGAAGAACCTAGAGAGCAGATCAGACCCTTCAATGGTAGATTCTTTGGTTGTAACAAGTTTGGACACATGAAAAGATGATACAGAGGTAATGCCCCTCTTAAGACCTTTTCTGGTTATTTTTTTAATTGTAATGGATGTGGGCACAAGAAAGCAGAATGTAGGAAACCTAATCAAACAGGATATAGACAAGACAATGGAAGAGAACCTACAGTGAAACCTACATGCTATAAATGCAATAATATTTGACACATTTTGAAGTATTGTAAGCTACAAGTAAATTAGGAAAGAAGACCTCCTATATGTTACAAATGCAATAATCCAGGTCATATAGCAAATTTTTGTAGGTATAATGGAGAAAACAATAGAAGAGTACAACATCCTATGAATACACAGAAGAATGGAAATGATATTGGTAAGAGTGTTGCATATTTAAAGAATGATTTTGACAATTTTTTTAATAAAGCAAAGGATAAGAGAAATGGTAAGATATGGAAGATCAAAGAGACAAGTGAGACATTGGTTCAGGGAGAGATAGTAGATGCTACTGAATCTTTTCCTGATGGTAAGAAAGAAAAATCAACCTAAGTGATCGATCATGGCCTTAGGGGAGCATTGGATGAAGATATCAGAATATATCCAACCCCTAATTTTGTGGATTGAGCTCTAGTGATCTTAGGTATAATTTTGGCCGACATCATGGAGTATATATTTAAGAGCACAACATTGAACGATGTTTATTGTGTGATCGTGAGAGTTATAGCTGACTGGACAGAATTGGGTAATGTGAAATTTAATGACTTAACATTGTATAAAGCACCATATGATTATCTATTTCCTTACCATTTGACAAGCAGTGACCTAAGGAAATTAGAGAGTAGAGAGATTCAGTCTATCTAGCAATTGCCTTGCATGATCGATTGAAGCAAAAACTTGGAATTCAACGTGTAAGAGGTATTTACATCATCTAGCTATGGATGCACCTATTATTTATGATTTTTTAGATTGACCTAGATATAAATTTAAGAAACATCCTTTCAAGTCTTGTGAATAAGACCCTGAAGGAGCATTTTCTCAGACACCACACGGAGTTATACATGTAGAATACATTAGGGCATGCATTCATTGTAAGTATGATATATTGGGTGTTGATGAAATTTCTACTGAAATAGAGCATATGACTGACAAATTCATTATGAGAGATGAATATAAACATGTTGATCAATTGAGAATTATGAAAATTCTTGAATTATATGAATTTGACAAAGAAGAATGGTTTAAAATATTGTTGAGCAGAGTACATGATTAGTTTTTTTGGATAGGTGAGCAACTTGTGAAGATTTATAGTGAATTGATTCATGAGATTATTGGATTGGATAATACTAGAATCATTCCTATAGAAAAGAAACATGTTAAGAAGCAATTTGAAACCCTAACACACTCAAAATGGGATAGGTGAACTATGTCAGTAAGAGACATTGTGTAACAGGATGTAAAATTGATTGCTATGATACTTGGTTACAAATTCTACTATAGTTTTAGACCTAATTTAGTATCTATAGGATTTATCATAATGGCATATAGAATGGTGAAAGAGAATACTAAATACAATCTATGTGAAGTGTTAGCACAATAATTTTTGGAGAATGTGAAATTGATAAAGAAAGATGAATCAAAGACCTTTAGATTTGGTTCACTATTGATGCATGTGTACATATACATTGAGCACAGATTTCTAGGCATGCACCCTAGTGGTTGGAGAAAATGGATACCTACTAATACACAAATTTCTGATAGTTACAGAAGACACAACAACACATAGGTTAATGGTGAGTTTTTTGGTATGATTAAGACTCTTCATAGATAGATGAAAGGAAGATACGAGATACCTAAAGACTTAGTTGAGAAGTACAAGGATACAATATATTTCATGGTTGAAACTAATTGTGTATGCTTTGAGGAAGTCATACCAAGGAAGAAATGGTGTTATCCTATGGGATATGAGGTAAGTTCTGAGGTATTAACTATGCAAATAGAACATGTCCTAGCATACGAGATAGATACATCTGAGGAGAGATGGGGAACATATGAAGAAAAATCAGTTAAAGTAAGAGAGGAAAAGACTAGAGGTTTGAGGAAAAGAAAAGTAGAAACATTGTGCATGAATGTGGTATTAAGGCAGGATTCACTGAGGAAGATTTGAAGGAAGTTAAGAAGAAGTTAGTAGAACAAACTTCTGGATTGGAAAGTGTTAGTACTTCAGCCCTTCCACCTCTTGAAGTAGTGATGGTAGACAGTCCACCTCCTATGGTTATTTATATAACCTCCCCTCCACCATAGCAAACCTCACAGGCAGAAAAGATTATTCCTAGAGTGAGTACTAGATCCAGCAGACAAATTTCACCACCTAAAGAACAAAACACTGTGAGAGAAGAGAAGAAACTTGAAAGTGACAAGCATATATGGAATCCTAACTTGAAGATGATTGAGAAGAGAGCTATCAAGTAAGGGAAGTTATTTTCTATTAAAAAATACTATGATAGGTATGAGGAAACTGATAAACTTTGGATTGAGGATGTTGTAGTTAATAATTTACTTGTTTTCAAGAAGAATCTATTGGAGATAGAGGGCAGTATACTTGAAGAGTTATATGGTAGATTAGAGACTAGGAAAAAACTAGCACAGACTGGGGATGAAACTATTAGAAATCAATAAATTGATAATATGTTGCCTGTAGTTTCTATGCAAGAAATAGACAGAATATTTAAAGAACTGAAACCTTTATTAAGAAATAAGACTAGACTAGTGAAGATATGGCAAGAAAATATGATGAAGTTACTAAAGAGACTTAGAAAGCACTAGACCAGATATTAATGAACACTACTCCTGAGAAGACCTCACTTCCTACAAATACTTTGCCTACACCCTTAGGAATGGGAGAGAGTTCTAAGACAGCTGAGGCAAGTGTTGAGAAGAGCGAAGTTGATATACAACTAGATTTCTATGTTTTTGGTGTGCTTGTGACTCTTGATACTTCACATGATGATAAGGACCCATTTGAATAAAATAATGTCAATACAGTGACTGAGGAAGAAGGACAGAAAGAATTGGAGCAGAAAGAAGAAAAATAAAATGTTGAAGTCAAGAATGAAGTTGACACATCTTCTACCTTATTATTGGAAAGTAAAGACAAATATATTGATATGGATTTTGATTGCATGGATAAGGATGAGTTGATAAAATTAGATTTTACTGCACTTACTAAAGAAAAGGAGAGATCTGACAAGAAAAGTAACAAGAAGACCAAGGTGATGTATAGAGAAATTGATACTGTGAACAGATTTCTCCCAGTACCTATTGTTTTCTAGAACAGAGATAATGTAGAGAACCTGAGTTTGGCACTTGATGCATTTGATGGACATTATAAAAACTTGGTAAAGATTGCAAAAGGAAAGGCAGCAAAGAACTACTCAGAGAAGAAGCTATTTGAATTTTGTTAGTCTATCTCATGGGACTTGGGAATTTTGAGAACTAGTACATCAAATGCTAAGAGTTGTATTGCACATGGCATAACACTATTCAATTATTGCATAAACCCTATCAGACATATTCAGAATGTTTAAGACATTATTTCCAAGGACAGGGAAACCTTGAACAGCATGTTTGTGAGACCTCTTCACAATATGTAATGGATTTGCACAAAGAAGTAACAATAATTTTGGATAAAATAAATGTATTGGATATTGAGAAAGGGAGAGTTATGACAAGGTTTGGTTTACTGAAGAGTTTAATCACTCCTAAGCTATCAATTATTGAATCTCACTTATCAGACATGGAGAAAATTGCAGAATCATTGGCTAACTCTATGCCAACAAAGTTGAAAGAAGAAGAGATAGAATCATTTGCATTAAATGGACTAATTCATGCTATTCAACTATTTCTTAAGTCATGGAGTACAGAAGTGAAGATCTTGCAAGATTCCTTTGAAGATATTCTGAAATTGGTAAGCAAGCACTAGTTTTATTACTTTTTATGCACCTTTGTCATTATTGTCAAAGGGGGAGAAGAGAGAAGATAAAAATGAACATGGGAGAATAGGAGAAGATAATTAATAAGGGAGAAGAGAAAAACAAAATAGAGAAAGAAGAAGGAGAGACAAGTTTTGTTTTGTTGGAACACTTAGTCATTTTTTTAAGTGTTTCCATCAATGCCAAAGGGAGAGATTGTTGGAAATTAATAAATTTTGTATGATTTGATTCACTTTTTGGTTGTCATTTATGGAAACACATTTGGGTTACTAATCGATTCCTTTAAAGTTAATTTTTGGTGACTCTAAAATCGGCTAAGTACAGAAGCATAAATACAGAGGTATTTTGAGTATCGAAGATTGAGATCGATGAGTTATGGCAAGCGAGCTTAGAAGAAGATAGTATGGTGCATGTGTGACCTCAAACTAAGATCAGTTTTTTTTAGTGATGTTTATAGTAAGTTAGAGATATTTGAAGACAGACAGATAGCAGTAGAACAGTGATACAGAGCAGCTGGACAGAAGCAATCATTCAGGGAGTATGATGTGGACTCCTGGAAATCAGAGTTAGATTATGATTGTTGATAACCTATATTTTTATTATGTAAGAGCGTCGACCATGAATTTGATATTTTCTTTATTAAATGTATTTTGTATTGAGAGCCAACTATGTAATATTTGTATTTGACAGCCGACTTGGTAAAGAAGAAAGATATATATGTAAGATCTTTTTATTGAGAAAAGAAAGAGTGGTGAATAGAGTTTTGGATGTGACATATGAATGGCAGAGAAGAGGATGACAGATATCATTGAATAAATATGATTGGAACTATCTAAGTATTAGAGATGATTATTTTGTTCATTACTAAGAAATTTTGTAATAGAACTATATTGTAAGAGATGTATGCTCAGTTGGCCCCAAACAGGGTGTTGTATACCTTTAACAGGGTTTTTATTCCTTTAACAAGGAAATGTACTATGTAATATTGATATCCTAAAAGGCACACTATACTTTAGTGCATTCTTTTGGGTACCATCCCCACTGGGGTTTTCCCTTGGCCAAGGTTTCCTCGACAACAAATAATGGTGTTATGATTATTGTGTTATTTTCTTATGTTCTTTTCATTTCTTCAAGCTTATGGATTATTTGTAATTGGTTGAAAATTTTAATTAAGTGTTGTAATACTAATTCACCCCCCTCTCAGGATTACCTAATCCTAACAGAGTCATCTTATATGCATCCTTTTTGGGAGGGAAGCTCCTGGAACTAGGTCAATTTGGTGACTCACACTCCTCTCATGAGGAAAATTCCCTAGTGTACCATCACTAATGATGTCCACATATCTATCTATCAGACCCTTCACCTCCTATGGAATTTCTTCCTCCACACTAGCTTCTTCTTCTACCTTTGGCTTCTATACTAGGGAAATCCTATTCCATCTTCCTTCATGTTGTATGGGATCTCTTTTTCTCCCACCATCAACATGCTAGGACCCACTTGACTGGTCTCTTTCTCATCCCTAATGGACTGAATCTTATATGTGACCCCATCTTTCTAAAATGCAGATGAATTCTTCTCACCATCATGGCTATCCTTCCTATCAAATTGCCATGGTCTACCTAAAATAAGGTGATAGGCATCCATGCGTAGGATATCATAGATTATCTTATCCTTATACCCCCCATACTGAATTCTACCCAAGCTTGCTCATTTACGACTACATGTTCCCCTTTGTTCAACCAAGTGACTTTATAAGTGCAAGAATGGAGAACCTTTTCCAATTTCAATTTATTTACTGCTTCCAAAGAAACTATGTTATCTATGGAACTTGAATCAATAAGAACTTTACACAACTTACCTTGTATTTTGCATTGGATTCTAAAAAGTTCTCTCCTTTGGGGTGTCTCCTCGTTGATGGGTTCCTTCAACAATCTCCTCCTGATCATCAATTTTCTCCCACTGATTATGATGCCAATTGCACCTTAGGAGAACATACACTAGTAGCATCTTCATGTACATAATTTACCCTCCTTTCATGATTTTTCAAAGTGGAAGCCTTCTGTGGAAACCTATAAGAAGGATGCCCCAATTGGACACAATTGTAGCACTTCATTCTAGAGAACTTGGATCCTCTACCTAATCCATTATAACTTCCTCCATTTGACCCCTACCTATGTAGACTCCTCTACTACTTGATTCCCCCATATTATCTCTAGGGATAGAGTCCCCTTGGGATCCTTGGCCTTGTACTCTACCACCAAAACTACCTCTTCCTTTATTGTATCTTCCACCTCTGCCTTTGTTGTTCTGATCACCCCTTCTCCTTAACTTCACCTCCACTCTAATATTCATTTGAAAACATTTTTTCACTGTCTCAAGAGCTGGGAGAATTATCTCTTCTTGGATATTCAACTTCAATCCATTCAAATATCTAACTATTTTTTTTGCTTCCTCTTCTTTTTTCTTAGATCTAAGATTTACCTTGTGAAACTCTTCATTGTATGCACTGACATCCAAATCCCTCTGCTTTTGGTTTCAGATTTTTTTGTACATTTGTACTTAATAGTATATGGCTAGAAATTGGGCCTTGACCTTTGACTTCATTTTCTCCCAAAATCATGTTTCTACCCTCCTTCACTCTTTCTCCCTAAATAAAATTCCACCATGATAGTGCACAACCTTTCAAATTCCCATCTATAATCCTAACTTTATCTCCCTTTGCCACTTGATTCATTTCAAAGTGGTTATTCATGGATTCCATCCATCTAATGACTTCATCAAAATCTAGGCCACCCCCATAAGTTGGTATCTTTTTAGTGTTATCACCTTGTTATAAGCTATGGTTGTCGTTGCACCAAAAGATAGACCTATTAATGCTCGATACAACCACTAGAATTATATAATCCACATGAGGTTGTTAAACCATGTCTCAAATCTTGTGAGAGATTTTGGCCAACTACCAAAAATTCCCCTCCCAGTGTCAATCATCATGGTCTACGTGATTCAAACCTGTGACCAAGCTATGATACCACTTGTTAATTGGAAATATTAGGCACTAAGGGGGGGTGAATTATTATTAACAAACTTCAAATAATTTTTCACTTCAATCAATTACGTATCAATTGATAATTGCATTAACCAATAGTGTTCACAATATAATTGATATGATGTAACTTGAAATCATAAACTAAATAAAAGTAACTTCTAATCAGGTTCACATACCCATAACACATAAATTTTGGTTACGCACAAACACTTGGTCACAGGGAAAAACTCTAGTGGGGATGACACCCAAAACTCTTCACTGCAGATAAAAAAATTTGTCAGTTAGGGCTTACAATATGTCACCTTCTAAGTGACACACCTAATTAGGAGTGACTGATACATTGTTAAGTGTATCTAAAGTCCTATTAAAACTATATTGCTAAGAGATTTAATCCTTCCTATACGATATTCAACTTGTAAAAATATTTACAAAAAGATCACACAATATGAACTTAACAAAACTATTAGTGACTACCTGGTTAAGGGATTTATAATACCTTGTAGAAATTATTAGGATTCTTCACAAGATATTAATGACCTCTATACACTTCCTTCCAAATCTTGTCAGATACCTTATTCTCTAAGTCTCTGTTCTCTTCCCTGCTCAGCTTTCAATTTCCTTCTCTGATCAATTTTGTCTTTGTAACTTCTTCTCTTCTTACTATCTCTATGATCTATTCCTTAAGCTTGTTATCATTGAATCTCCTTCGCTCATCCTTCATTCTTGACCTTTGATCTTAGGGTTAATCAAAAACTTAAACTTGATCAATCCATAAACCATTTTCCTATTCTTCATCTTATCAGCTGCTATGATATTTTCCTTGCGACCGATAGTGGTCAACTTCCAATAGTTAATTTTCTTAATCTGATAACTCTTCCATCTATCAGATAGGTATTCTAATAGCTATTACTTGTCCATTTGACATCAATAACAAAACTCATCATAATGCCAATGATTTCCAATAAACTTCCCCTTTAGCATTGATGGCAAAAACTCTTTCATATGTCATATGTCCTATATCTACCAGTATACTTTATATTCCTGTATACTCTATATATTTCGATATACTTCCCTTTAGATATATCATTAATATACTTCTCCTTTTCTTATACTTCCCCTTTTTTCTTAACTATATACTTCCCCTTTTTTGGCACTCAATGCCAAATGATATTTAAATGCTATATGTCCTTATAGTTTATCCATGATGAACTTGTACCTGTCTCCAGTATTCTTCAAAATTGTATCCAATGATTCATGTAGTGTGTTCAATCCTATCATGTGTCCATTTAATTTTGATGCAAGTGCTTCAAGACTGTCCACTACATTTAACTCTGGTGTCTGTACAATTGTCTCCATTGTTGTAATATTAGCTTGAATAATATCAATGTGTGGTGTGATTATACATTATAATTCCAATATTATCATATATAGACCTTCTCTCTCTATTGTTAACTCTTTCTCCTTTGAAATAATCTCCCTCAACTTAACTGAATGGTCCATGAACTTTGTTGTAGGCTAGAGATTGTCGATGTGTCAAGCTAATTATGTTTGAATTTTATTTATTCTATTGTTGATATCTCTCGTAAACTCTACAAAATTACACAATCTGGTGTACATTGATGTCGCTTTCTTTATAATTTCCTTCAAATTTCCAATTACCTTTGATAATTCAACTTTCAAAACTGCAATCTTTTTAACAATTATTGTACAATATTATCTTCTAGTTTCTTCATCGCATTCCTGACAAGTCTGTCCTCCAAAGCTTTTCCTGATTGATTTATTTTGTCTATATAAGCTTTCATCTGGTAAACTAATGACTCTTCTATATCCACAATCATGTCTAACATAATATCTTCAAATAGATCTAGTGTCTTAATCAAAAATTTCTTCTTCTATTTCTTCACTCTTTCCTTGTCTAATTTGGCCTTCTTGTTAAACACTCTTGATTTTTCCTCCTTGTCCTTACTCTTCTTCAATTTCCTTGGATCATATTTGAGTATCTCAAACTCAAGATAATCGTCATCTACATTTTCATCTTTTTCTGCTTCTTCTTCTAATTCTCACTTCTTTTTCCCCTTTTGTGTCTTTCTGCTCCTTCATTCCATCTTTTTCTTTATCACCATCTCCTTCATCTTTCTTCTCATCTTTCTTTTGTTCTACTTCATCTTTATTTTCTTAATCAATGTTATTCTCACTTGTGTCTGGTTTCTTATCACCAATATCTATTATATATTGTTTCTTATCAATGTTGGTGTCCTTCACTGTATCTTTTTTCTCTATGTTGGTTGGTGAATGCTACTACTCAGATGATATAGGGTTCTGCTCATATGAGATTTCATCTTGCTTCTTCATTTCTTGTAGCATTTCTTCTATAATCTATAGTAGGGGGTCTGGTAGGGTTGCTTATGTTACCTATACAATGACCGGTTCTTGACTTGGTTTATCCTCTATAGGATTTTCTTTTGTAACTTTTTCATCTTCTCTTCCAATGTAAACTTGTGCTAGATCATCTTGTTCCTCTGTGGGATTCTCCAATTCTTCATAAATATCTTCAATAATAACTACATCCTTGGTTGCTAACATATCGGGTGGATTAGGTGCATTTCCAATAAGCTCATTTATAGGAAATGTGTCATCTAAATTTGATGTTCCTACCTTTGAGTAGGATTTATTATGCTCTTTATTCATTATTTTCTTCCATACTCCAGTTATGTCCTATTCTAACACAGATTCATCATTTACTAGAATGATAGTTTTTAACATCTTCATTCTAAACTCTGGCTTATACTTATCCATATACACTTCTACATCATTCACCGATAATTTTGGCAATATGTTTTTTAATATTTTTTATCTTAGTTTGTCAACTCTGTGATATGTTGAATCCCATCTTGTCAATAAGATCTCATATAATTCTCTAGGAACATTATCCTTTACATATTAAGGATATTTGTTATACTTAAGAAAATGTTGAATAATAGTATATTCTATTAATCTCTTATCTTCCTCTAATAAATTTTCAAAGGTAGTGGGATTGATTCTCCCAACTAATCTTGTCTCAATTATATACTCTGTCATTTCAGTTGGGTTCATTAGAATCTTGAATTTCTTTCTACCTAATCGCTTTCCCCATGTCATGACCTCCTTCTCTAGTTCAGTGTCCTTTTCATTTATGTCACTTTTCTTTATAGTAGTAGTGGGTGTCTTCATCTGAATTCTGGTGGTCCTCTTCTCAAATACTTGAGTTTGTGATCACTTTCTTGTAGGCAATTTATTTTTTGGTGTCTCTTCAATATCTGGTTCTACTTTATCGATAGTTATAGGTGTCATCATTTCTGCTTCCACTTCTTGCACTTCACTATCCTTAAGCTCTTGACTCTTTGCTAAGGCTTGTGTATTTGTATATTTTCCTTCATGTTTCACTCTTTTCCTCTTGACTGGTGGGAAGGGGACTTCAAGTGTCTTCACTTGTGATTTTTCTTCCATCTCTTCTAGTTGAGAACTTCTTTCACCTTCACCGCTTCCATATTTGTCTATCAACTTATTTAGCATTAGTTATTGATGACATTAATTTTCCATTAGTATGCAAACAACACTTTTGGTAAGCATACACCAAAAGATAGGAAAAAGAGAAAACCAAAAATCAGATATAAAGATATCACCGAAAAAGGCTAAGTACAAAGAAAATCAATGACACAACTTTGTGTGTACACCGAAAATGCAAAGTGGAAAGGATAAATAGGAACCTGATAGAGGAACCTGACATGCAGGATATAGTGAAAACTAAGAGACAGTTAAAGAGAAAACTGAGAGAAAGGAACCTGAAAGACAGTCAACTGATTTCAGAGCATAACCAACCATCAAAAACTGAGAGTCAGTTGCAAACCACAGAAAGTGGATCTGACTTCCACGTCAGATAAAACAGTCTTATTCTATTTATAGAATCTTGATTTTTTTTAAGACCATTTCTTTAGGGACAAGAAACATGAATGTAAGTGCTTTAATCAGTCTAACTGATTTAAAACACATAGACTAGGAGATCAAGGTAAAGTTGTAAACCTGATCTTAGAGCTAACATTGTTTTTCGTGAAACTTAATGATGTCAATCCATATTATAAATAGATGATGCAATCATTCATTATACATGTGTGAATATAAAAGAGAGGATAAATGAAGCCTACAAGCACATCTATGGATTAGATTGCAAGTTTCAAGAACCAGAACAGCAAAAGGTGAATTTGGTTAGCAAGAACCAAGAACAGAGGCTACTGAGAATCAGAGGTATTATTCAATCACATTAGGTGATATATCTTATTCATGTAAACTTAAATAGATCTATATCAGCAATGGGAGATTGCATTATACCAGGTCAAATTGTAATTTGATATCATTCTAACAACTGGAGTGAAGTGTAAAAATCCTTTCAAGGGAGGTGGATTTAACAGTCCAACTATAAATCTCTTAACTAAGCACACACTCTATAGTGTTGCTAAAGCTCTTAACCGAGTAGACTTTAACAAGTCTCCATAGATACTCTTAACCAGGTAGATCATCAGAAGTGATCAAATTGTAATCCTTAACCGGCCCCTTCCAATCTGTAGATAGTGAAGATTTTGTGGGTGCCATCCCCACTGCAAATTTTTACTTCCTAACAGGGGTTTTCTGTGATATAATATCTTGTGTTATGTGTCAATTAATTTCATGAATGTTCACATGTATTTTAAGTATATGAATTGATATAACTCACATAAAGATAGTATACATCAAATGAATGCATATACAATTCATTACACAAAGGTTAATTGATTAAAGGATACAAAAAAAATTGAGGTACTAATTCACCCCTCCCCTCTCAGTACACACTTCCCATTAATTCCAACAATTGGTATCAGAGCTAAGTCTCTTCTTTGGAAAAGCTTAAAGGCTTAAGAGAAAAGATCATACAATGGAGAAGTATAGAATTGATAAAAATATTGAAAATAAGAAGCTAGAAATTCAGATGTTCTATGAGCAGTATAAAGAAGCTAGAATCAATATGAGAGAGTTGTTAGATGAAAGAAATATTATGGCATGTCATTGTAATGAGATAGATTATCATGAGGAAGAGATACCAGATTTCCTTGAGTCTTCAGAATTAACTACAAGTAAATCATCAGATACATCAGAAGAAAGAATCACAAACCTAACTAAAATCAATCAACATCTAGCTCGACAAGTTAAATCTCTGCAAATTGGTCAAGAGACACAGATGGTAAGAATTATTGATGTCATGAACAATGCTAGACAAGCTGAGAAATAAACAACACTAGCTATTGATGATAGAAGAAAGATTATAGAAAATATACAAGAGAAAGAGTATGAAATACAAAGACTTATAGAGCATCACCATGAGATTACAAATCAGATTATTCTTATGAGTCAAGAGGCAAACAGAATTAATGTTGAACTCATTGAAAGAATAGAAGCTATCAGTGAGCTAAGGGATGGAAATGAAAATTTGAAACACGAAATAAGAATTCAGTAGAAGCATAATGAAATTATCAAGAAAGCTGAAGAAAGCAATAAAATAATGGATGATTTTCTTGAAGGACAACGAAGAGTCAACAAAAACACCGGTCTAGGTTTTACCAAGAGTGGAGAATCACCAAATGAAACTGATCCAAAGAATGTCTATGAAAATCAAAGACCAATAAATCTAACATGCAACCATTGTGGAAATCAACGCCACACATCAAATGTATGCAGAGGCCAAATGAAAGGTATTCCTAAATCTACATCTTCATTCATAGGATTTTGTTATAAATGTAACAAGAAAGGACATAAAGCTTATGAATGTAAGTCTGAGATGAAACAACGAAAGAAGGAAACCTACATGGATAAATACTGTCCTACTTGCAAAATGAATGGGCACACAACTCTTGAATGCTGGAAAAAGAAAAGGCAAGCATGGAAGACAAAAGGTCAAGAAACTCCCTATCAACAAAAAAGAGTCAGTAATGAGTATGTATGGGATTACAACACTTGGAAAAATTGTACAGCATGTGGAAGATTTGGTCACATTGCTGCAAACTATATGAGATAGTAGACTAGAAATTCTAGAGGCTGGACTAACCTTGGAATGGCATGCTTACACTATCATAAAGTTGGTCATCTCAAGAAAGACTATAGAGATAGAATGATAGAGACCAGCACATATCCCAATGGAAATACCATTGAAGACATCCAGAGTGAAAGAGACAAAATGTGGAGAAGAGCTTCAAAAAATGATGAAGCTGGATCAAGCAATGCAAATGGTGACACCCCATCCAATGGATCTGGTGGGATCACCACCCCTACCTAATCAGAACAAGTAAGTATGGAACTGCATTACCCCAAGTTATTATTTTACATCGGTTCCATTATATGTTGATAAAATGCCAAATTAGCATAAGTAAATATGCAACATGGTATTACTTGTTATAATCTATGATAACTATGCTATTGGGCATACATACCAAAATCCATCGGTATACACTCAAAGCTGAGACTGCCTACACTTACCAAGAAGCATCGGTTAACATAAGAAAGCAAAGTTGCTAAATGTAAACTAAGCCTCGTCGATAACCGAGAAAAGTGAACAAGTTGTTTGCAACACTGAAACCCATTGGTAAAAGCAAGAGGTATAATGATCACCCTGAAAAATCATGTTGTCACTGAAGGGAAGTTGAAGTCTTAACCAACAAACTCTATCTTCACACACTGAGGATTTGGTATGCATTGATGACTTATTTTTAGGTCAAATGACTATAAAAAGGTGATGGAATGGTCCCATTGTTCACCATGACCAGAGCAAAGTGATGAAGAGAAAAATTACAGAAGAAAGCAATAGGATCATAGAGCAACCACAAATTGACATAGAGCACTCCTAGAAAATCAGAAATTATTATAGTTGTAAACAGTAAGTTCTACAACAACCAACAACTCTATTTTTTGCATTTCATAGAAATCCCTAAATCTAAAAAATGGCCACGAATTCAAGAACTGTGAAATCGAAGAACACCAAGAAGGATGAGTTTAAGCTCATCGAGAATTCAGCATTGGAAGAACCACACTACAAGATTCACCCTGAGGTTGCTTCACAACCTAACGATGTTGGTAAATTCTCGAGAATACCAGCAAAGGTTTTTCTCGTCAAAGATGTGAGATCATTCATACACTGCAAGATTGCAGAAATAGGTGATTCAGAGGTAGAACAATTTTATAAGAATCTATGCAGTGAAGATGGAACATTAAAATATGAGCATAAACATATAGAAGTGAAAGGGCTCACTAATGCCCTGTTATTCCTGAAGATCTTCAAAACTGAGTGGATTCGGTTAGTACTAAGCAGAATGCACAATCACAAACTATGGCTAGATGAACCGAAGATGATAACCTAAGATGTTATCTGCATAGTCACCAGTTACTCTGTAATCAAGAAGGTAAAAGCATTAAAGCACCCACCCAAGGCCGAGACTAAAAATATTATAGGAGCCAAATGGGACAGTAGAGGATTAAAGGTATCCACCATTACTGATGATGAGCTAAAATTTGGAGCATGTGTTCTAGGCTACAAATTATTTCAAGGCAGTGGGATGAAAAGCATACCATCTCGTATAGTAGACGCAACTTACAAGATTGTGAAGAAGGGAACTCAGTTGGACTTATCCAAACTTCTACTAAACTAGTTAGAAGAAAATTTGAAGACTATAAGGAATGCAAAGTCAAACACATGTAAGTTTGTCTCACTTATTATGTGCATTTTCTTCTACTTTCAAGAAACATTCCCATTGGTAGGAGATGTCAAATTGGATAGCACAAAACTGTTCACCGTGTAGATTAGTGAACACATAGCCTCACTGGGAGATAATTTTGAAATAGTCATGGATGAATACTTTAATGTATTCAAAGACTGAATGCAGAAGAGGGTAAGGATCCCTAGGAAACTCATTGAGAAGTTCAAAGATGAAATATGTTTCATGGTTGACACATACCACACTTATATCAAACCTGTTGTACCAAGGATAGCATGGCTTCAACCATTAGAATATGAGATAAATATTGATCATGCATCTAAAGCAATTGATGCATTGTTAAATGAACCATTAGATAAGAAACAACCTAAGTTTGGAACTTATGAGGAGGCCAAATCAAGAATCAAATCTAGCCTAGTTGTAAAGGAAAATTGTTAGGATAAAGGAAAAAATAGTCAAGAACCTTAAAATGATATTGTTGGAAAAAGAGGAAGGAACTGAACAGGATGAAGAAGCTGAAAAGGGGGAAGAAATTGAAGGAAAACTACCTATCAATGAAGCTGAATAAAAGAATGACTCTAAGGCCACAGGGTCAGATTCACCACCTCCTCCACCAACCAAGAAGCTAAGGACCACAGCTACTTCTAAAAAATAAGCCAAACATCAAAGGATTCAAGTCCTTCACCTTTGAAGAAAGGAAAAGTAGGAACATACAAGAGAAAAGAGGCCACACCGAAATGAGGGCCAAACAAAAGAATAAGGAAGCTCATCAGAACAAGGGAAGACATTGAAGACACTGAGAAAGATGAAGCTATAGAGGAAAAAAGGTTAAAGCTCTAGAAATCATTGGTGATGTATGCAAATCTATTTCAAATTCAGGTTCTATTACATATTCTAAGATTAGAAGATGGTTGAAATTGGATCCAGAAGATCATAACAAAGTTGAAGATGCCATCATTGCAAAGATGTACAAGTTCAAATATGTACCGATTCAATTTGAAGGCAATAATGTACCAAGGGAAATCTTGGGGAGACTATACTCTAGATGGACATTTGCCTTGCAGAATGCGAAGCAAATAAGAGAAAGAGTACTTGTTACTCTCATGCCCTCTGAATCCAAGAAGGAAGAAATTTGATGAAATGATGGAAAATCATAAAAAGGAATTCTCACCAAAGTTGAGAGCCTAAAAATTTCTAGAAGGGAAGATTATAGAGATTGAACAAGAGAGAAAAAAGAAATGGATTAAAATACTCAATAGACCTACTGAGGAAGATATCCCTGAAAAAGACCTACAACAGAAAGATGTTGATAAGGAAACTTGAGAACAGATAATAATCAAAGATGTAGAAGATGATACATTAGTTGAGTTAGACAAGGAAGAATAAGACACAACCGGCAAAAAAAATATGGATGTTGCAGATGAAATGTAGCCTGACACCACAAAGGAAAACATTGTGGATAACACTATCATTGACATTATCGATGATCTAGTAGAAGAAGTAAATAAAGATGAAGATGTCAATATTACAATGGACACAACCAATGAGCAGGACACTGGAATTGATAATGCACGGGTGAACATACCAGGAAACATGCCAATATTGATACAAGCTATCAATATTCTACAAGAATAAGACAAGTCTCCTCAATATATGGTTCTACTTTATCAATAGTTATAGGTGTCGTCATTTCTGCTTCCATTTCCTGCACTTCACTATCCTCAATCTCTTGAATCTATGGAAAGGCTTGTGTATTTGTATATTTTTCTCCATGTTTCACCCTTTTCCTCTTGACTGGTGTGAAGGGGACTTCTAGTGTCTTCACTTGTGATTTTTCTTCCATCTCTTCTATTTGAGAACTTTTTTCACCTTCACCGCTTCCATATTTGTCTGTCAACTTCTTTAGTATTAGTTATTTCTTCTTCTGAATCTTAGGCTTTATGATATCTAATGTAATCCTTTTATAGGATTCTTCATATGCTCCAAATATGTTTAATATTGTATCCTTTGGTTATTTAAATATATATCCATTGTTTAAATATATATTTAACACATCCAATTACATCTTTCTCTAGAACTTCATATCCCAATGTTAGGACCCAAGATGTTCTTGGTTCCATAGATTAGATTCTACAAGTATTAGTGTTTACTAGAAAACAATTAGAGTCACTATACTTCTCTACTACCGATGGGGGTATCTGATAACATTCTTGCATTTTTATTTGAAACTCCTTGAAGTATCCCCACATGATCGTATTGAATTCATCTCCTAATTGCTCAATATAATCATTAATTTTGTAAATAACTAGTCTGTCTACACTCCAATTTACTTCAACTATTCCTGGAAAGAAAATTTTAACATAAAATTATAAAAAACAAGTAATGATCTAAAATTAACCTCTTGTTTCCAATAGGTTCCTTTGGCTCTTGTGATAGATTCTTAGTTACCGATTTTTATGGTTCACCGATTTCAAATTTTCCATCACCAATATATCCTAGTCCTTCTTTTTCTCTTGTTCTTCTCAGACTTTTCAATTGTTCATCCACCTTGTGCATACTTTTCACAAACCTAGTGAGTCTTTCATTAAACCTCTTTCTTGACTTTCAAACTATTCTTCAAAGTTTCAACTTCCTTTCTCACATTTTCATTCTCAGTAAGTATCAGTCTATGTTCTTCGTTTGTAGTATTCAGAAAGACATTAAATGTGTTGTTCTCATGTTGTACCCTCTAAATGATAGCATCTTTGTGTTTGATAGATTTATCAAGATTTTATTTTCCAATTTCAAGGTCTTTTTTGGGCATCCTCTGTGGTTCTCATATTTTCTAGTACTTTAGTCATCCTTAGGGCTTATTTTCAAGTTCCTTTTTGGATTTAGTTAAATCTTCTTCCAAGGTAGTATTCCTTTCCATAAACTTTTCAATTATTGCATCATATTATTCAATATTTGTGTTATATTCTAATAGTTCTTCATGTTAGAAATAACTGAGAGGGGGGGTGAATCAGTGGCCTCAAAAATATTCCAATAAATCAACCCAAAAACTTAGTACCACAATATTAAGCCTCTAGTTATCTTCAATCCTACAAGATGTATGCCTTCAAATAAACTTATCAGATAACTACTGCTCGAAGTTCACTCTTAAGCCTTATTCTTAATGTTTACCGATTAGCAGTCTTTCATTTACCAAAAAATAGTAAATTTCTTAGTGTAAACTGATCAATCCATATTAGTTATGTGTAATGCAAAACACTAAAGTAATGACTCATAAACACATTGACACATGGATTTTTAACGTGGAAACCCTGTTAAGGGAAAAACCACTTGGGACAGGTAACCCAAAATTTTCACTCTTCTGAAGTGAGCTCAATGAAGAGCTAGCCATGTTAAAGGTTACAAACAGACTATTAGGTGTGACCTTGTTAGAGGATTTAAATAGAATAGTTTTTCACTTGATATCGGGCATCTCTATGCTACCTTCTATGACCAAACCTAGTGTAGTTTGTCAAATGGTATCTGGCATCTCATGTTATCTTCATGATCAAACTTTTTGATACTCCTTGGGATGTATCTCAATGTAGAAAGGATTGTTAAGTCCTTCTCGATTAAGATACTTTCTGAATCAATGGTTAAACTGAAACAGTAAATGATCAGTTCACACATACAACTTAGACTTGCAAATTTTCAGATCTATTGTAATCTCATTATACCTTTCTAATCAATGTCACATTTCAATACCTTTGTTCCACTTATTTTTTCTCAGTGATTTTGTGCTTCTATGTTGCTCAGTGTCCGCAAAAATATTTAGCTCTTTCCTCAACTTGATTGATCAGGACTGTATGAAGTTGTTCTCCATTAGTTTCTCTTCAACATCCTCTTTTTCTATTCGCTCCCCTAATTCATAATGAATTGGATTGTCTCTTTATAGACATGATATCGCCATTTCTTACTTCTTGTTTTTGTTGTTCTTGGTGTGATCCGCAATCTTAGCCAATCTTTCTTTAAAGCTTCACTTAAGTTTTATCCCATAGATTTATCCTTGACAACTGGATAAAATAGCTTTAAATATTTTACTTATCTCTGGCTTTAAATTGGCGATGAAAACAATGTTATAAACAACCAATTAAGTCTATCTTTAGCTCTTCCACCTAAGTATTTTGTCATTTCTGAACCGCAGTTAATTTTGGTGTTTTAACTCTTTGATAGCTTCGGTCAGCACTTCATTTCTCCTTGGGATTCTCCATTGGGGTTGTCTGTTCATCGGGCTTGTCTATCCATCGGGTAACACTGTAATTCTGGTCATTAGTAATGCTTGTGATTTTGCTAGTCGGTAATTCTTGTTGGTTTTCTTGCTCGGGAATCACTATGACTTTGCTCTCGAATTTCTCTGTCCATCGGGTTCCACTAGCCATCGATGTTTGTAGTCACTTAGTTAATGTTGGTCTTTTATGCATTACTGAAAGCATAATATTTATCTCTTTGATTCTCTAAAGTCTTTGAAACTTTGTATATAACCGATCAGATTATATCAAGTTGACATCAATGACAATACAATCCATTAATTGATTTAATGTCCTGCATTATCTTTTTGCATCTTGGTGATCAACTTAACATCTTCAAACATTCAATCAGTTATATGTCATCAATCTCTCCCTTTGGCATTTATGGAAACACACTACATTATCACACTATATTATTACTAATACAATATGAAATATATCAAGTGTATTTCATCCATCTCTCCCAAATCTTTTTTTTTTATAACTAATACAAATGTATGCCTCTCGGTAAGCTCATATATCTTAGATTTGTTTCTTGCAGAGTGCCCTCTTCAATCTTCAATCTCTTTACTGGATAGATGTAGTAGTTTCTGTCTTTGTTCCTGATATGTGCTCTGCCTTGATTGTTCCTCTCCTTAATCATCTCTTCTTCCTTTGACAGCAATCTCTCCCTTAGTATGTATTCTCTCTTTCATGTTATTTCTCTCCCTTTGATGGATATTCTATATGTAATCTCTCCCTAAGGATAATGATTAACTCCCCCTTTGAATTCTTAGGAACTTCTCTCCATGAATAATGATATAATCTCTCCCTTTTTCTAAAAATATAATATCTCCCTTATAATTCCTGATAATGAGATAATCTCTCCCTTTGAAAACAATGCCAAACAATTCTTCTATATCATCTTCTATCCCTTTTTATAATATACTCCTTGAATTTCCCTATCCATCAACAATACAGTGACTCTGGTATTCGATGTAGATATGTACCTTGTTGTGTACAGATGTATCATTGTAGTCTATCTCAGTGCTTGCATCAACATGAATGATCTTTTGATTGTGTGTAGGCTGATGCAGCCTCCTATTCAGCTTACTGACCGATAGACAAGGGTTGGAACCCTATTCTTTGTCTTAGGTACTCAAATGTATCTTTTGGCAATGGCTTGGTAAAGATGTTAGCTAATTATTCCTTGGATTGAACATATTCTAGTATCACTTCTTTTTCTTTCACTTATTCTCTGAAGTAATGATACTTGATTTCTATATGTGTATTCTTAGCATGCATGATTGGATTCTTTGATATGTTAATTGCACTGGTATTATCACAACAGATAATCATTGGTTTAATAATCTTCATATTCATACCTTCCAGCAATTGTTTGATCCAGGAAATAATGAAGCAATTTGTAGTAGCAACCACATATTTTTCTTCTGCACTAGACTGTGAGATGCATCCTTGCTTCTTGCTAATCCATGTGACAAGTTTGTCACCCATTAAGAATGCTCCTCCAATTGTGCTCTTTTGTTCATCAATGTTTCCATCCCAATCAGCATCTGTATAGACTTGTAGCTCAAATTTTCCTTCTCTTTTATACCATAATCCATAGTCCTTGGTGTTCTTTAGATATCTCAAAATTCTCTTGACAGCAGTCATATGTGATTCTTTGGGATTAGCAGAGAATCTTGCAACTATTCCAACTGCATGTGTTATATCTAGTCTATTATGAACAACATACATTAGTTCTCCAATCATTGATCTATACAAGGTCTAATTTACCTCATTTAATTTGTCTTCCTTTGTCATCTTACATCTAGTTGCCATAGGTGCTCCAACTGGTTTGGAATCTTCCATCTTGAATATCTTCAGCACTTCCTTGATTTATTTGGACTGAGTGATATATAGGCCTGCATCTTGTTGAAGAAGTTGTAGACCAAGAAAGAATTTGATCTCCCCAAACATAGACATTTCAAACTATTTTCTCATTTCATTAGTAAACTATTTGCATAACATTTGATTTCCCCCAAAAATGATGTCATCAACAAATATTTCAGCATTCAGAATATTACCATTGGTATCTTCTTTTAAGTACAGATTGCTATTTTCACTTGTTCTTACAAATTCAATGCTTATGAGATAGGAGTGAAGTCTTTCATACCATGCTCTAGGTGCTTGTTTCAATTCATACAAGGCTTTATGTAGTCTACATACCATGTTTCTCTTGTCTAGATCAACAAACCCATCTGGTTTTTCAATGTATACCTCTTCTTCCAGTATTCTATTTAGGAATGTAGATTTGACATCCATCTAGTATACCTTGAATCCTTTGAATGCAGCATAAGCAAGAAGAATTCTAACTCCTTCTAGTCTAGAAATGGTTGAAAAGGTTTCACCATAATCAATACCTTCTTCTTGTGCATACCCCTTGCATACTAATCTTGCTTTGTTTCTTGTGACTTCTCCATTCTCATTTAGCTTGTTTCTGAATATCCATTTGGTACCGATGACATTATTGTCATCTGGTCTCAGTACTAGTGTCCATGTACTATTCTTGTCAATATGTTATATTTCTTCATTCATAGTACTGACCCATTCCTCATTTTCAAGTGCAATATTAACATATTTAGGCTTAAAATCACAAAGTAGACATCTGGTGTTTAGTGACTTACATCTTGTTCTCATTCCAGCCTTCTTGTCTCCTATGATCTAATTTTGTGGATGATGTCTTCTGACATACTTGGAAATTTTTGGTTTATCTCTTTGTCCATCATTTTGATTTTCATCTTGACCTTCAGTCTGATCTCCATCGCTCGGTACATCATCTTGAGTATTTTCTTAATTTTTGGTAATTGCATCTTGATGCTCGGGTGCAATGTTCTGTTGCTTGGGAGAAATACACTGTTGCTCGAGTAGAGTGTCAGGTTCTTCACTATAAACAAACCTATTTTATTCTTCTATTTCTTTTCTTCTTTCCTTATCATTCTTTCCTGCAAATTCATCTATTCTTACATTTTCACTTTCAATGATCTTGTTAGAAGACTTGTTAAGACATTTATAAGCCTTAATTTTGGTGAAATACCCTAGAAAGATACCTTCATCACTTTTGGATTCAAGCTTTCCATTCCTTTCATCTTTCAAAATATAACATTAACTACCAAAGATTCTAAAGTAACTTACATTGGGTGTGTAGCCATACCAAAGCTCATAGGGTGTCTTCTTTGTGTCCTTCAATTGTACTATGTTCAATATGTAGACAGTAGTACTGACAGCTTCCCTCCAGAAAGTTTGAGTGATGCTTTTCTCAATCATAAATGTTCTTGCATAGTTAACAATTGATCTGTTTCTCCTTTCAACATTTCCATTTTGTTGTGGTGTTCTTAGTGTAGAAACCTATCTTTTAATTCCATGCTAATTACAGAAAATAGTGAATTCATCTTAAATAAATTCCCCTCCTCTATCTGATCTTAAGCATTTCAATTCCTTACCACTTTTTTTTCTACCATAGCCTTATACCATTTAAACATCTTGAATGCTTCTGATTTATCTTTTAAGAACATAACTGTCATCATTCTACAATAATCATCTACAAAGAGAATGAAATACCTATCTCCATAGTAACTCTTTGTCCTCATGGATCCACATAAATCAGTTTGGACTAATTCTATAATTTAATTAGATGTATGGGCTTTACTCTTGAAACTAGACTTTGTCATCTTACCTTTTTGACAATTCTTGTACATGACATGCTCAGGCTTTGACATGCTTGGTAAGCCTCTGACTTTCCTTTTATTTCTTATCTTTATCATGTTGTCAAAATTCACATGACACAATCTCTTATTCCACAACCATATGTCTTCATTTATAGCCATTAAAAAAGTGGTGTTAACGTCATGAAGATAGATCACCAGTTCTGATCAACCTTCCTAATTCATTAAAAATATTTGCCTTCTTATTCTCAAATGCTACTCGGTGACCTGTATTATTCAGTTATGAAACACTCAGTAGATTATAACTTAGTCCTTTTACACAATAAGCATTTTCACATTTGATCAGGTTATTCAACATTATGGTTCCTTAACCTTCAACTGGACAAGGTGTGTCATTCCCCATTCTTACTGATCCACCATTATAGTATTCAAAAGTTTCAAACTTTTGTTTATCACCGGTCATGTGGTGAGTGCAGCCACTATCTATAATCCAGACATCATCCTTACTAACCTTAGATATGAGTGCAGTCTCTACATACATTTCTCCTTCTTCGTCTGAATCATCCTTCATGGCTACAAATACCATCTCAATGTCTTCTTTAGATTCAGTGTCAGTATCATCAGCTCTGTTCTTAGCTAGGTAACAAGCTTTCTTCCCTTTTGTCCTTGTAGTCTTGGGTATCTCTTCTATCAGATTGTCAATTGCTTTGGTAATCTCTGTTATCACCTCAGTCAAACTTCTTTTCATATTTTCTGTCATTACTTATGTCATCTTTTCTTCTGTTAGGAAATCTTGCAGCAAAGTGTCCAACCTCTTTACAATTAAAACATACAAATGGTAATTTACCTTTGTATCTACCTTTGCCTCTCTACAATCTTCTTTCCATTAATGCTTCATTCTCATCAAGTCCTTGATCCTCATTATCACTTTCACTATCATTCCTCATAGTGTGTCTATGACTTGACTTACTTATTTTCAAAGAAGATTTGAATGCAGATTCTATAGATTGTAAGACACTATTATCAAAGTTATTCATCTCAAATGAAATCATTCTACCAATCAGACTATCTAGAGTAACCATATTGTTTGCAACTGCTCTCATTTCTTGTATAGAAGAAACTCTAATAGCATACATACGCAGTATGGTTCTTAGGATTTTACTTACCACTGTCTCTTCTTCAAGTACACCTCCAACTCCTCAGATAGCATTGACTACCTATTTGATTCTACAACTATACTGAGTGATATTTTATCCTTCTTTAATCCTTAGGTCATCAAACCTCCCTCTTAGGCTTTCTACCTTGGATCTTAGTACATTAGCATCTCCTCCATGTACCAGCTTCAATTTATCCCACATTTTCTTTACAGAGGTACAGGTTTTGACATCTTCAAACTCAACATCGAAGAGTGAGGAAGTAAGTTCTATCATCACGCAATTATGCTCATGCTTTTCTCTCAATTTCTCAAGAGTGTGAGGTCCTATATGCAACACATATTCAGTATCAAGGTGGTGAGTAACATCATTACCAATACCTAATAGGTGGAGTCTTATTCTTCTTTGTCATGATGCAAAGTTATCTTTATTCAACTTGGGCACATCTTGATTTTTCATCTTGTGATCTTTTTTTTGAGTTGTTAAACTCCCTTTCTAAGCACACAAGCTCTGATACCAATTGTTAGAAATAACTGAGAGTGGGGGGTAAATCAGTGGCCTCAAAAATATTCTAGTAAATCAACCCAAAAACTTAGTACCACAATATTAAGCCTCTAGTTATCTTCAGTCCTACAAGATGTATGCCTTCAAATAAACTTATCAAATAACTACTGCTCGGAGTTCACTGTTAAGTCTTATTCTTAATGTTTACCGATTAACAGTCTTTCATTTACCAAAAAATAGTAAATTGCTTAGTGTATACTGATCAATCCAGATTAGTTATGTGTAATGAAAAAACACTAAAGTAATGACTCATAAACACATTGACACGTGGATTTTTAACGTGGAAACCTTGTTAAGGGAAAAACACTTGGGACCGGTAACCCAAAATTTTCACTCTTCTGAAGTGATCTCCGTGAAGAGCCAACCCTGTTAAAGGTTACAAACACACTGTTAGGTGTGACCTTGTTAGAGGATTTAAATAGAATAGCTTGTCACTTGATATTGGGCATCTCTATGCTACCTTCTATGACCAAACCCAGTGTAGTTTTTCAAATGGTATCTAGCATCTCATGCTATCTTCATGATCAAACTTTTTGATACTCCTTGGGATGTATCTCAATGTAGAAAGGATTGTTAAGTCCTACTCGGTTAAGAGACTTTCTGAATCAATGGTTAAACTAAAACAGTAAATGATATGTTCACACATACAACTTAGACTTGCAAATTTTTAAATCTATTGTAAGATCATTATACCTTTTGATCAATGTCTCCTTTCAATACCTTTTCTCCACTTTTTTTTTCTCAGTGATGCTATGCTTCTTTGTTGCTTGGTGTCTGCAGAAATCTTTATCTCTTTCCTCAGCTTGATTGATCAGCACTGTATGAAGTTGTTCTTCATCTATTTCTCTTTAATATCTTGTTTCTCTATTCACTCCTCTAATTCATAATGAATTAGATAGTCTCTTTATAGACATTATATCACCATTTCTTACTTCTTGATTTTCTTGTTCTTGGCGTGATCCGCAATCTTAGCCAATCTTGTTTAAAGCTTCACTTAAGTTTTATCCCATAGATTTCTCCTTGACAACTGAATAAAATAGCTTTAAATATTTTACTTATCTCTGGCTTTAACTTTTCAATGAAAACAATGTTAACAACCAGTAAAGTCCATCTTTAGCTCTGCCAGCTAAGTATTTTGTCATTTCTGAACTTCAATTAATTTCGGTGTTTTAACTCTTTGATAGCTTCGATCAACACTTTAGTTCTCCTTGGGCTTCTCCATCGGGGTTGTCTATCCATTGAGGTTTTCTATCCGTCGGGTTTGTCTATCCATCAGGGTTGTTTTTCCATCGGGTAACACTGTAATTCTAGCCATCGGCAATGCTTGTGATTCTTCTCATCAGTAATGCTTGTCGATTTTCTTTCTCGGGCATCACTGTGACTTTTCTCTCGGGTTTCTCTGTCCATCAAGTTCTACTAGCCATCGATGTTTGTAGTCACTTAGTGAATGTTGGTCTTTTATGCATTACTGAAAGCATAATCTTTATCTCTCTGATTCTCTAAAGTCTTTGACACTTTGTATATAACCAATCATATTATATCAAGTTTACATCAATGACAGTACAATCCATTAACTAATTTAATATCTTGCATTATCTTTTTGCATTTCAGTGATCAACTTAACATCTTCAAACATTCAATCAGTTATATGTCATCACTTAAATGTTATCCAATGTTATCTACAACTTTTCTGACAAATCCTTTCTTTTGGTGAATGAGTGTCTCAACTTCTTCTTTAGAACTTCAACTTATGCCAAGGCTTCATCCAAGGCTTCTTCCATTTGGTTCTCTCTCTTATATCTCTCCATATTTCAAGATATACTCTCAAGATGTTAAACTTCCCCCTAGAGAAATAAGCTCTAATACCAATAGTAAGAATCTAGGGTTTCCATTGCACTTAAAGATCAACTTGTCAATGCTTGATACAACCACTAGACTTCTAGATTCCATAGGAGGTTGTTAAACCATGTCGTGAATCATGTAAGAGACATTGGCCCACTACCAACACACCTTTTACTAACTTCAAGGAATCCACAAATGCCTTCTAGTCTGTAGGTAAGTCCCTTGTAGGTTCTTTGGCTTCTTCCTCTTTACCTTCTTCATATGCATCATTCTCACAATCAGCATCTCTATCCTTACCACCAGACCTCTTGAACTCTTCAATATTTTTTGCAAGCATCTCTTCCATCATCTTCATGATGGCTTCTTGAGACATATTTTTAGGAGGCATTGTGTTAGCGTCAACTTCCACCTCTGGTTCTTTGTCAAACATACACTCCCCAGTAGATCTTGCCTACTTTGGTACCAATATGATGGGGAAGGTCAGTGTAATCCTATCTTCTTGTATGAAGATCTTGTAAAACTACAAATTCCTCCTTGACAAGGGATGAAAACCTAGGTGAGTGTCCCTCCTTTGTTTTGGAAAACTCCAAGCCTTTAAAATATTTTGTTCACTAATCTTCGCAACAGCAACCAAACCCCCTTCAAGTACTCAATAACTCACTCCTCTTTCAATCTACCCTTGATTCCTATCAAATGGGTATGTAATGAATTTTTTTTGTGGGAATTAAAATTATATTGGGTAGAGTGGACTCCCACAACCTTCTAGGACCTTTCACAATCAATTTCAATTATTATTTCCCTCCAAGTGACTTCAAAATAACAAACTGTCATATTGAACCTAGTAAACATGTTTATTCCTAGTAGCCCTAATTTACTATTTTTTCACCCGTCCAACTTCCAAACTTCTCACTGAGCTTGTCAAACCAATGGTCATTCCAAATATCCTTTTGGGACTTCTATTTAAACCCCAGGTCTCAGTTTCCAATTATTTCAACAAGAACTTTGCAACCACTCTATATCAACTAGACAATTAGGCCTAATTACAATCACGTCTCAAAGCAAAAGCCCTTTCTTTTCTTCCACCAGCATTCCTACCAACATGGAAACTTAGAGGAACTTAAGAAACTTCCAATTCTACCATTTTTCACACCAATCCACTCCACCCTTGTCTCTACAACATAATTTGCAGTTACAGTCTTGTCGAGCACATAGAGATGTTCAACTAGGGCATCAAACTTCTATCAACTCCCTTATCATTCCTGCTTGAAAACAAAATATTCTTAAAATAAATAGCCATAACTTGGATTTAACCTAGGTTCATTGAGTCTCCACGGTGAAATCACAAGTTAGAGACATTTTAATGGGAAACCCTAGTTGAGGGTTCTAATCTGGACCAGTCTTAGTAATTTATCTATAGAATGCACCAAAATCCATCAAAATGCTTCAAACCAAATTCATTAACCTTATAGCTCACCCTCCCACTCGAATATGAAATCACATTTGTAGATCTAATCTACCACCGCACGTGCCAACATGAAAATAGTGAAAATAAGCCAAAAAAATCAGATTTCTTTATTGTCTGATAACAAAAAAATTCTCCAAATGTCTAACCCATACCTCCTTGGAAAAAAGGCTTAAAATACCCATAAACAACCATTTCCAACCTAATTTTGAAACTTCTTTACTATTGGAGCAATTTTGCAAAAGTTGCATAGCAATATTTTTGTGCAAGTTTTACAAGATTAACAATTTTTAGTCCAAAGTGTCTCTAACTCCTCAGAGACCCTCCTAATGACTAATTAAAGTTATTTTAACATCAATAGGCCCAATTATTTCCATTATAACTATTTTAAAAATCTTATAGGCCAATAATACATCTTTTGAGCCTATTGAGCCCAAATGCCCTAAAGGTCATGTTGACCCAATATTTGACTCCCTAGAAAGGCTTATAATGATGCCTTATTATAATCAATACCCATAGGGTCATAAACTCTACTTAAAATCCTAATCAAAGAGAAAAAATGGCCTTTAAGGACTAAGCCTTGGTGCTCCCGCACCAGTCAGTTATCTTTATTCGCATAATTAAAATAATAATTTCTCAATTACACACACACACACGTGTGTGTGTGTGTGTGCACGCACGCACGTGCATGCATGTGTGTGTAATCATATATATAATAAAGAAGTCATTATTTATTAAATATATGCATACATATGTATATACATAATAATTATTATATTATTAATTATGCTGATAATAATCTTGACATATGGAGATTTCTTATGCTTATGACTTCAATAATGTGATTATTCTGATTGATGCTACAAATCATCTACACTCCCTCTTCTCTAGGGAGGATAATTACAGAATGATGAATCATGTCCACACATGGTGTGGAAGAGATATTACCTCAGTTTAATATCATATTTTATGGCATGGCTAGAGATATCAATTTTGTGATATCGATAATAATAATATTATCTCATGATATTAGGAGTAATGACCTACAAATATCAAGTCTTGTGATCTTCACCATGTACTCAAAGAAATGGCCTATTAATATCAAGTCTTATGATATTCACCAAGTACTCACAATATCCATAAGTTATGTGCACAAGTATCACTCATGTTATACCTACCATAGGGACATTATATTTATGGTTTGTTCACGGATGTTAATCCACCATGGCATATCTATACAATACAACTTGTAGATATCTATGTGATGATATCTACCTCTTCATTGGTATTGATTTACAAGGTATGATCTATCATGTCTACTTAGATATCAACCACAAGATATCCATCATAATAGAAGGTCAAGTTATTGTAAGATCGTCACCTTGCAATAACTGTCAAAAATAAAAGTGATAATCATTTAAAAGTCGTCACTTCTTCATGATGTACACAGGGCCCATAAAGTCATGAAACAACACTCACGATGAAAATAGAAATATTTTATTAGTAAAATTATCAAAGATTCTGAGACTCATTCTCAATAATTATAACCATACCAAGCTTACCTCTAAAGTATTCTACCTTCATTTTCGCAAGAGATTTGGTAAGGATGTCTATTGTTTGGTCATTTTTACTGACATATCTCAACTCAACTACATTTTTCTCCACCATTTCTCTAATGTAATGATAAGGTATCTAAATGTTTTTAGATCTGTTATGAAATACTGGGTTCAAGGAGAGTTTTATGCAACTCCGATTGTCACAATGGATGATGGTAGTATCTTGTGGTTTTTTGAATAATCCAACTATATTTTTTCTTGACCATATTGTTTCTCATGCTCCCATAGATGCTGCAATATATTTTGCTTCTGTAGAGCTCTGAGCAACTAACAATTGCTTTCTACTGAACTGGGATATCATAGTTGATCCTAAACTGAAGCGACATCCTGAGGTGCTTTTTTTATCCATAATATTTCTATCCCAATCTGAATCAGAGTACCCATGCAAGTTAATATCTTCATCTTTATATCTTAATCCATATCTGATTGTGACACAGAGATACCTTAAGGTGTGTTTAGCTACTACTAAGTGTAATTTCTTTGGTTCACATATGAACTGACTAAGTGCATTCACTGCTTAACAAATATTTGGTCTGGTGTTTACCAAGTATGTTAGGGATCCAATTATCTGTCTGTAGAGGGTGGGATCTGCAGTCTCTGAATCAGTAGAAGATTCTTTTAGCTTGTGTAGATTTGTTTCCATTGGAGTATACATAGGCTTGCAATCCATCATCCTGAATATTGTTAAGATGTCAATAGTATACTTCCCTTGATTTAGAATAATGTCATTTTCATGTTTCCATACTTCTAAACCTAGGAAGTAGTGAAGAATTCATAAGTCCTTAAAGTCAAATTTGGATGAAAGATCTTATTTTCCCTTAGAGATGAGATGATCTTCTCCTATGATTAATAAATCATCAACATAAACAATCATAATCAACATATCTCAATTTATTACCTTTAAATAGAGATCTGGGTCTTCATCATTTTTGGAGAAACCAAGTTTTGATAGATAATGATATATCCTTTCATACCAATCTCAAGGAGCTTGTTTGAGACCATGTGTAACCACCTAGATTTGGTCTGCTCCAACTATAGACCCTATTTTCCTTAAGTGTGATCATACCTCCAATTATGTTCAAATGACCATGTTACTGCTTGGCATAATTCTTTTTAAATCAATTTAATCTCCTAAGATGATCAAATCACTAAATTAATTACTTCTACCCAAATCAAATAATCAATCAAAAACATGGCTAAAATGATTAATTTACTAGGAATTCAATAAAGCCCTAAATCAATTAGACCCATTCCCCTATCCTAATTAATTTAACTAAATTGGTTATAGTCCTATTGATTATTAAAAAGCAATTAAAAGCTTAAACAATAAATATTGCTATTTTTGAATGAATTAAATAAGTTTTATTCATTTCATTAATATTCCTCTAAACCCTAACCTAACCCACTTCAACCACTTTGACTCTGGGTTTGAACCTATCCCAACCCATTCACCCTTGCTAAAT
>MU224875.1:2638537-2672054 GCA_018584345.1 Thuja plicata | reverse complement strand
TAAGGAGTGATTAAGAACTCAACCCACTTGAGAAGGTCAACTTTCTCAAGCTTGACTTCCCCTAAGGACCAACTTGTCAAGTATGGCCTTACACCCTTCCCATGCCTCATAAATGGTTTCATTAATGAAGATTATTTTATGCCCATCCCTCATTAATTCCTTTGGAATTTATTTCTCTTACACTTCATTAACGAGTTTTTCAACTCCATTAATGCACCTTGTCCCCCCCCTCTCTCTCCTCATTCTTCTATAAATAGAAGGGGTTTTTGAGTTCAAATAAGCCTAATTTTTTAGATTGAAAATGCATTGTTATGCTGTTAAGATTTAGATAGCTTCATATTCCATTTTTTAGTTTCATTATCATGCATGGTTATAATGTTCATTTTTAGAGATAATATGCATGCGTAATGGTTAAATAGTTTGTTTTAAATCAAATCTTTCATGCTAAGTCGTATATGTCACCTATAGTAGCATAATTTGAGGGTTTTCATGTTGCTTATCATACTCTTCGTAGTTAGAAGGAAATAGGTCAATTTTAGTGTTTTATATGCTCTTCTAACCATGTTTTCCACTAATGCAATGATCTATTGAAGTGTTGTGTCGCAGGTAACAGGTGCAATATTTCACACACATATTTCTGGCACCCACTATGGGGCATGATTTTGGATTTGGCCTCATTTTTGCTTCATTTTTCACTAATCTATCCTCCCAGTTTTCAAGTCTAGAGTCATTTCTCGTCATTTTGGCTCACATCCGGGATACGCCATCATATCGCAAAAATCGAGGCCCGCATCCAGGATTTCCTAGATCATTTTCAGTTTAGGATCGCATCTGGGGAATACACTGTCACATCTGGTAATAAAAATTTGTATCTGGTTTTCTGTGTCATATACTACATTTATAGGATCACATCTGGTAGAGATTTTTGTGCCCTTCATTTTCTAACCTCTAACGCTTAACCAATTATGTTTCTTTGGTATTTTTACAGCCTAACTAGTGATTACAGGTTTTGGATAAAGAGTTGGAAGACGATAATACTAACATGTGTGGTTGCAGGGTTTTCAACTAATTTCACATACTAACCCCTTTTTCAAAAAATTTCACACTTAAATACAATTTTCTCAAACATGTCTTAAAACAACTAGATTACTATGCTCTTTTCCTTTTAAAGGAAAATTAGACATTGTTTTAAACACTTTTGAAAGAATCTAGGGGGAAAATGAACAAGCAAACTCACATCATTTAATTCATTTGCAATCAGAAATTGAACAACTTAAAGTACTAAATTTGTGGGATAAATGAACAAATACATTGTTTAATTCTTTTTGGAAACAGAAATTGAACAACTCAAAGCATTTAACATTGTGGGCTAATTGAACAAACTCATTGTCTAAGTTTTGGAATCAAAAACTGAACAAGCAACTCATTTAAATATTGTGAAAATTGAACAACACAAATTTACTTTCAAGCATTTTGTTTTTCCTAAAATAGGAACATCTTAAATCGAGCACAACATTGCTTGAGGGAATGAACTATTTGATTGACTTTGTTTTGGGAGAAAACGACATGGATTAGGAGAGTATGCTCTTCTTCTTTGGAGGAGTCAAAAATCTAGATGTCCTACACTCGCCAATCCTTTGTATGCTTATTTAATAGTAGAGGGCCTATCGATTGAGGAAAAAATCTCCCGAGAATGACCCAAGTGAGGACAGGTTTTATGCCAATCCTTCCAACTCACTATAAATAGTTGTTTCCTTATAGGATAAAGCCTCAAAAGATAGAATCAATCTTGTTCTAGAATTTTGACATCATTCCTTGAACATGCTTGGGTGTGTGTAGAGTGGAGCCGTTTGAATCTTGCTTGCAAGACTACACATATTTAAGTACTCATAGGGTTATACACCTCAATTTTGCCTTGTGCAATTCTATGGGGGACAGTTTCAAATGGATTTCCCAATCATAGACAACACCTAAACTGAAATAATTCTTGATTCACCCCCAAAAGGGTGATAATCCTTGTGCAAGGAAAAAAGTAATTGCCCCAAGACACTCTTCATATCGTAATCTCAATTGTGTTTGGATTCAGCTAATACAGCATCATGAATAGAGCCATTACATGCTTGGTGATGGTTGTATTCTTATTAGCATTTGAGTGTGTACCTAAGTCAATAAGAAAGGATTTTCATCCTCCACCTAGAAAATAGGACATAAAGATGTGTTTGTTCACCCCTTTAACAATGCAACAATGCTTGACGTAACTGAAAGATCACTAAAAGATAACATTTTCAAACAAGAAACAAATTTCAATCCTGGGTCTACACATGTGTTTTTCATCCACTGACAAGACTTAGAATGTAAACTACAATGAGACGAACTTCACACACTTCCAAAATGAATTTTTCAAAACTGACCAAATCTGACAGAGACGTCATAAAATTGCATCTCATATTTCCTGGCTAGTTTTTGGTATCCTGGCTTGCATCTAGTGTCCTGGTTCACATCTAGTCAACACATCATCGCATCTAGGGTTCCAGCTCACATCTAGGGTCATCAATAGCTCGCATCTTGTATTTCCTTGCTCGCATCTAGGAGCTCGCATCTAGGACAGTGGGCATTTACAGAATAGTTTCTCAGGAAAACTCAGTTGATTTGGGCACCCTTTAGGCTCTTTAGTTTGTCCCTTTTGTCTTTTCTGGTCTCCTTGTCGCTGTGTCAAAACACTTTTTCAGACATCTACCTTGCATGTCCTATCAATTTCTTGTGATCTGTCTCAATACATGTGGTCTATCCACTTCTTTCAACAACTTGATCCCTAGCTCACTATAAGGGCATTCTAACCCTCTGATGCTGGAATCATTTACTTCCATCAAAACACAAACAATACTCCCACCTAGACACACTCACTTGAATGATTCGGAATACTGCCTAACACTCTTGGGAAACTTTGACAAAGTTGAGATACAGATACATGGTTAACATAAGATGCAAAAATTACACATCTAAAGGATCGAAAGTGCCTCCTAAATCACCACACTTTCAAGGAGAAACATCTTGCAGTTCCCTTCTCGATCTAGACTCTCTAGAAATGGATAGGTCCACTCATGGGTGGAGTGAGGCTTTTGACAAATATGACAATAGAAAAAACCAAAAGCATGAAGATATCAATGAAGACAAAGAACCCATCTTTGAATGTCCTCCATTTGGATTGAGCAGTGAGGAAGACATCCCTGAAGAAGAGTACAATAAACTCAAACAAAGAAAGAAGTTCCATAAAATACTGGAAAGGATGATTGATGGGGATAAAGAGAAATACTTCCTCCATTTAGCATCCACTAGTTTAAAATTACCCAAGGATTATGATGTAGAACAACTAAAGGAAAAGGAGGTACCAACTCCTAGTTCTATTCTCACCAAACAACTTACCTTAATGCAAATGAAACTTGTGACTCTCAAGCAAGAGAAGGCTAAACCCATAACAAAGTACTCTATGGACTCCATTTGTCCATTTCCTTTCGACAAAAGTATCACTATGGTTCCATTCCCTCCCAACGTGGCAAGGCCAAAATATGACAAGTACATGGGCGAGACTGATCCACATGACCATGTTTGAGATTTTTGTGCTCTTAGCATAGAGTACATGCATGAACCTACTTACTTCATGTGGTTGTTTCCTGGAAGTCTAGGAGGCAACGCCATGGAATGGTTCTCAAAACTTACACCCAAGGTCAAAACTTTTGAGGAGTTAATACAATAGTTTATCCAACATTACTCCTATAATATCCAGCATGACGTGACTATGATGAATCTATGCAACACTAAATAGAAGACTGGCAAATCCTTTACCCACTTTCTACAAAAGTGGAGAAAAATCTTTGCACGGTATTCAAGAGCTATTCCCGAATCTGAGAAGATGGAAATCTTTGTCTATAACTTGATACAATAATTGAACTACGCATTGCAAATGCAAGACTCCCCTAGCTTTGACAGGATTATCAAGAACGCCCTCCTTATCGAAGAAGTTATGGTCAAAAGGGGGGAGATAACTCTTAAAAGTGAAAACAAACCTAACAACTCAAACTCCAAACCTAAATGGTGGAAGAAAAACAAAAATGGTGTCAATGATGGCATAGTAGATGCATCCAATGTTGGTCCCAAACCTGAGGTATTCAATCTAACTAACAGTATGCAAGCAAGAAAATATGCCAAGGTAACAACCCCCATACCCAAAGCAAACAATGATAATAACAAGGAATGAACATGGACTTCAAAACCTCAAAGAACATTCACTCCTTTAGGAGAGCCTCTCGAGACTTTTTTGAAGACACTATTAGACAACAAAGTTCTCACAATCCCAGATTCCAAACCATGGGAACCAGCAGTCAAACCAAGGTGGTAGGATGATAATTCTTACTGTGTCTTTCACAAGAACAAGGGACATAAGACTAACAATTGTCGTAAGCTTAAACATGTTATTCAAGACCTCATTGAAGGAGGAAAGATCAAAGTAGAGGGACACACTACCAATGAAGATCATATAGCATTTAATAAACCATTCCCTAACTATGAGAAATGGGAAGTGTCTAAAGGAAAAGTCAATGAAGTAAACTACACCTACTCCAACAATGATAACGTAATCAATATGCTAGACATTAAAACTAAATCAATTAATGTGGTCACAATCAAAGGTGTTTCTTTCCAATCAAATGTAGTGACTCGGAGCCAAGCACAGGTCACAATCAAAGGATCCAATTCTTCCCCAAAACTAGCATCAACGTCCAAGGTTCCTATTGTTACTATTCCTAAACTAGCAGCAAAACACATGGTTACTATTCCTACAGCAAAGTATGACTTGGTGGACCAATTGCAACAAACCTCTGGAAAAATTTCCATTTTTGAGTTGCTTAAAATATCCATAGTGCATAGGAAAATCCTGGAGCAAGCCCTACATGCCTCAAATGTACCAAAGGACCTTGATATAGACAAATTCCAAGTGATGGTCAATCACATCTCCGCGACACATTATCTCTCCTTTTTTGAAGAGGATGATAAATCATTGACACATCCACATAATCAACCCTTCCATATTGAATTCCTCATTCATAAATCCCATGTTAAACATGTATTGATAGATGGAGGTGCAAGATTGAATATTTCTAACCTTAATCTAACTAGGAAACTAGGTCTCTCATAACAGACCATTGACTCTAGAAGAAAAATAACTATTAAAGCTTATGATGAGGAAGAAATATCCTCTAAAGGTCTTATTTTTCTACCCATCAGAGTCAGGCCAATTGAAATAAATGTCATCTGTCAAGTTCTGGATCTACCCCTACCCTACAATATCCTGTTGGGGAGACCATGGATTCATGAGATGCAAGTTGTGCCGTCTACTTACCACCAAGCTATCAAGTTCCCACATGATGGGGTGGAAGTAGCAATTCCTGCGGATGCTAATTATACTTGCAACAATATCAAAGAAGGTAGTATGATTCCAAATAAAAAAGAAGCTATGGATGATATTGCTCCTGAGACTACCAAAGCCATGGTTATGAAGAGTTTCAGCAAAACCTTGAAACTTGAAGAAATAGGTATGGGAGAATACAAGATAGACATGACTCCGTCACTGATAGAACTTTTGGTGTCACCAAGATCCTATGGAAAACCTTCCTCAACATTCACACCTACTATATCCAAGGAGATAGAAATCCACAAAGCAACTGGCATGGTAAAGGCATCCACATCTTCTTTAGATAACACAGAACAACAGGCAATCTTGGATTGGCTTTATAAAGGAGAACCGAAGGAAGCTGAGGTCAAACATGTAGAAATATCCCCAGAACAGTATGGAAAAGGATATGATCTCCTCAAGAAAATGGGATACAAAGGAAAAGGACCTCTAAGCGACACTGGAAGAGGACTTATTGAACCTGTACACATGGATTTCAGGAATACCAGAGACAAAATAGGACTAGGTTTTAATACTGAATCTGATAAACTGGCTTCAAAAGATAGTCTGATCTCTGACAAAGGGTGTGATGAACTAGAGGAGATAGAACTAGAGCCATGGTCCTATGAAAGGTTATTACATGTTGGCATAGAGAATCCCAACTATCAAGGAGAGCGCTATGTACCAAGCTCTAAATTACCACAAGATCTTCGCACCCCTTTGTTAGCATAGCCTCCTATTCAAGAGGTAGGAGACATCACAGCAGCTGAGCCATAGATACCATTAATAGCAATAGCTATAGAGAGCACACCCTGCCAATAGGATTCACATCCTAACTAGGGGTAGTTAGTCACAATCACACATGTCCTTTATTTACCACACTTTGATCCACATATAGCTAACCGAGTACACCGGATAACTATTGTTGAATACTTAAACAGATCTAATGACAAAATCATGTACTCTCATGATTATAAATGGGATGAGCTATCTATCACCACAGAGGACATTGAAATAGATGTGATTCACATTTTTGCAGCTCCATCAGCACCCCACAAACATTCTAACACTACTCCCAACAATAGTGATATCCCTAAAGCAGAGGAAGTGTTCCTTCCCCCAATCATTGATGGAGAGACTGGTGTTCTCATAAGTCTAGAAGAACTTTAGAGGTGACAAGAAAGAAGCCTCCTTTTACGAAGAGATGATGATGAAAGTTCTACTGACGAGTCACTAGAGTTTGGTCTACATATAACTAACAATGACCCTTTTAATGATGATTTAGCTCTTATTGATCTAAACATTGAATAACTTAACTTAATAGGACATGTCATGTCAATTAATATTCTTGATGCTAACATGATGTTGTCCTTCCCAGAGTTTGACTCCTTATCTTTGATAAATCCAGACCTAATTGATTGGACTAGTATGGATCCTACTCCTATCCTCAACTTTTCCAATGACTACACCTTGGCTTGCTATCTAAATGCTTGTGAACGCTACCCTTCTTCTACCATTTCAAGGAGCACAAACATGTCACAGGAGGATATCAAGTTTCTCAGTCAAAAATTGAAAAATAAAAATAAAAAGGGAACTAACGATGAAAACCACGTTGTGGCAGTGTCAGATCCTAAAATAGTAAAAAAAAAATATGCATCCAATGGTGAAAACCTCTCAGAGGCACCAAAGGATGAGATTCTTGATATCTTCCCCAAGAACTTTCAAGAAAGGTCTTTAGTTCTGATAGAACTAACACAGCCAGTTAATTTAGGCACAGCTGAAGTTCCTCAAATAGTCCACCTAGCACAATATTTTTCAGAAGATGAAAAGACATAGTTCACCGAGTTCCTAAAAGAGAAGAAGATCAACTTTGCATGGTCTTATACAGATATGCCTGGGCTAGACCCTAAATTAATAATGCACCACTTATATATAGCTCCTGGTATCAAGCCCGTGAAACAAAAATTTAGAAAGATGAATCCTCATGTTGCATTGCTAGTAAAAGCGGAGCTAGAGAAATTGTTGAAAGCTGGATTCATTAGAGTCAGTGCCTATGCAGGATGGAACTCCAATGTGGTCCTATTGTCTAAATCTGATAAATCTGTCAGGATATGTACAGACTTCAGAGACTTAAACAAGGCATTTCCTAAGGATGACTTCCCCCTACCTAACATTGATATGATCATAGACCTCACAGTAGGCTACCAAATGTATTCACTAATGGATGGCTTCTCAGGCTACAATCAGATCAAAATTTCCCCTAGGGATGAAGAGAAAACCGTGTTTACATGTGCATGGGGCACCTTTTGCTGGAACGTCATGCCATTTGGGTTAAAGAATGCCGGTGCCACATCAAAGAGCAATGACTACTATATTCCATGATATGATGCATAAAAACATGGAGGATTACGTATATGACACCTTAGCCAAATCCAAAGAAAGGAGTACTCATATTGTTGACTTGAGGAAGATATTGGATCGAATGGAGCAATTTCAACTCAAGCTCAATCCAAAGAAATGTGCCTTTGGGGTCCAATCAAGAAAGCTCTTAGGGTTTTTTGTTTCAGCAAAGGAGATTGAGGTAGATCCTACAAAATTCAAAGCCATTCTAGAGATGACTCTTCCTCACAACATCATTCAAATGAGGACACTACAAGGGAGACTTCAATCAATCAGGAGGTTCATGTCACAACTTGCCGACAGAGCACAACCCTTTACCAAATTGCTACATAAAGGGGTCACCTTCAAATGGGATGAACACTGTGAAGCCTATTGGAAAGTTGACTCCTAAAGGATACATGACTTAATTTGTGTTGTCATTATAGCAAAAAAGTCATATTAAGTTTCTATCAAAGATAACTTAGAAGATAAAATGAGTAAGTGTGAAAAATAGGACAGACAGAGTTATACAGCGATCAGCACATCAGCGCACATGTGAGAGATTGAATCCGAGTATGTGAGTTTAGATATATGTTCTATGTGATGTATACATACTAAGTCCAGACACGTGTGGTATGAAATGATATTACGAAGAAGATACAGGAAGAACAATACTACTACAGTTCAGGAAACAGAGCATGTAGCCGACTTCAATTTTTGGATCAGCGTGAATTATTTTGTTGTGTAAAGGCCAAGCGCCTTTGATTATATGTTTTTAATAATGTCTTTAGTATTTTTCTATACTTGCTTAAGCCAATTTGTTTGGAAGCATTGTGTATTATGTTTTTAGGGCCGACTATAGTCTTGTTTTGAGTCGCGTCTATTCGGACTTAAACATATAAATATGTAATGTAAATGTATATTACAAGTGTCAAAGAATATGCATGAGAAAGACATAGAAGAGAAGTATAATGAAGTCAGTATGAGATAAATCTCTTTAAGAGAGTAAGAGCATCCACGCATAAACGGAACTGATCAGACAACAGTGTCATCACAGTAGTTCATTTTTTATATAGTGTATATCAACTATCAGAAGGTTGTAGCCTTCATCTTATTGGGCAGTGAGCTCAAGTAGTGAGCCATACACCTTTAATAGGGTTTTGTAATAGACTCCTAATAGGGTCATTGTACTTTAATTGTAAAGACTATTCCTAATAGGGAAAAGGAACTTTAATAGGTTCATTATACTAGTGCAATATTTGTGGGTACTAATTCCCACTGGGGTTTGCCTCTGATCAAGGTTTCCCCATAAATATCATGTGTTATGAGTTCTTATGTTAAGCTTCATTGAATGTATGTTTGATTTATGTTTAAAGTGTTGAAATATAATTAATAGACAAATATTAATTCACACCCCCCCCCCCCTCTCAGTGTTTCTAACAAAGCCAACTTCAGAGAATTAAAAGGGTACCTGGCTACTCCTATTCTTATGGAACCTATTCATGGAAACCCATTACTCTTGTATATTTCAGCTACAGCAACATCACTAGGAGTATTTCTCACACAAGAGGATTAAATAAAGAAAGAAAGAGCTATCTACTACATCAGTAGAACACTAGTCTCCTATGAGCTCAATTAAAGCATTATGTAGAAAGCATGCTTAGCAATCATCTTCGCATCACAAAAATTGAGACACTACATGCTCTCACATATAGTAAGGCTCATTACTAAGATTTATCTTCTAAATTACCTTTTAAAAAAAATAGCATTAACAGGATGTCTGGCAAAATGGGTCCTCATTCTAAGTGAATTTGACATTATGTAGATAGGAGGGCTATCAAAGGACAAATCCTCCTAGATCAACTAGCTGATTCACCACTTCAAGATGATGAGCCTTTAAGGATTGAATTCCCTGATGAGACCATTATGCATCTAACTGAGTACCCGTGGAAGATTTACTTTGATGGTTCTTTCATGCAACAAGGCTCTAGAGTAGGGGTTATATTCATAACTCCTCAAGGCTACAAAATACCCAAGTCTTAAAAATTGATGTTTCCATGCACAAACAAAATTTATGAATACGAGGCATTCGTAAATGGTCTTAAGCTCGCCATGGAATGGAAAATTGTAGAGTTGCATGTGTATGGTGACTCCCAGCTCATTATCAATCAATTCAATGGATATTATCAGATGAAAGATGAAAATTTGACACCCTACAAGAAATTGGTTGATGACCTAAAGAAGTACTTTTCCTTCATCACATTCCAACAAATACCCATAACAAAGAACAAATTTGTGGATGCTATGGCTACATTGGCATCCATGTTACAACTGGAGGAACATCAATTCCGCTATAAATTCTTGGTGGAATAACTATCCTATCCTGCCTTTGATACCCCTAAATACCAAGTAATATGTGCTTTGAACACCCCAGAACAATCTCAGTATGCTAATAACATTGCTTACCTCACTAACCAAACTATTCCCAACAATCTATCGAGAAATGAGAAAAGAGACTTGATTAGGGCAGCATCGTGTTATGTGCTCATAACTAATAACTTATATTGATGAGGTCTTGATGGTATGCTTCTTAGATGTTTAGAACTTGAAGAGTCAGATTGCGCGTTACAAGAATTCCATGAAGGTGTATGTGGATCACATTCAAACAAATTTTCACTAGCAAAGAAACTGCTCAGAGTAGGCTATTATTTTCCTACCATGGAAAAAGATGCTATTCAGTTTTCCAAAACATGTCATAAATTCCAGACACATGGAAATCTAATCCATGGTCCTGCTAGAGAACTTATACCTTTCATTACACATTGGCCATTTCAGCAATGGGCCTTTGACTTGGTTGGACAAATATATCCCAATTCTTCAAATGGACACAAGTTCATCATTATGGCCACTGAGTATTTCACGAAGTGGGTCAAATTCATGTCGCTAATCAAATCCACTGGCAAACAGGTGGCTATGTTCATTCTGAACTACATTATCTATATATATGGGATACCCTCTTCAATTGTAACAGATAATGGGGGCCAATTTAAAAAATCAAGACATTGATGACCTTTGTGAATAGTTGCACATCACTCAACATTTCTCCTCAATCTATTACCCTCAAGGTAATGGACAGGCTGAGGCATCTAATAAGAATATTCTCAAAATCCTACACCAAACTATAGGTAAGTCTGGCAGAGACTAGCATCTACAACTGAATCTGGCACTATGGGCCTACAGAACAAGCATTAGAACACCAACTGGAGCCACGCCATTTTCTTTAGTCTATGGCGTTGAAGGAATACTACCTATTGAGGTTGAAATCCCATCTTTGCAGATATCTTTACAACGTCTTGTTACTGATGAACAATACTGCATCGATAGGGTGAATTCTTTAGACCTACTTGATGAGCGCAGACAACAGGTGTTCGATCATCTGAAGGTGTACCAAGAATGCATGTCCAAGGGGTACAATAAAAAGGTTAAACCATGACAATTTCAAGTGGGGGATCTCATCCTAAAGGAGAATCCTAAAAATCAGCCTAACAAAGAGCAGAAAGGAAAGTTTGAACCTAATTGGTTGGGACCATATGTTATCACTGCTACTTTTGGGACTAGAGATTATCAATTAGCTACACCTGAGGGTGATGTCCTTCCAGATCCTATCAATACTTTACATTTGAATCGGTTCTACGCTTGATGTTTGGCTAGCAGAGCCTACACAGTAAATAGTTCTCTAAAAATACCAAAAACATTCAAAAAATTAATCTTGAAGAAATCCAAAAACAGTGGAAAAAGTCCTGAAGAAAGGTATCCTTGGTGAAAACTTGGCAAACAAGCGCCTTGATACTACAAAAACATTCAAAAAAGCAAAAAGAGAAAAATAGAAAAGTGCCTTGATGACAACCTAGTAAAATAGGCATCCTAGTAGAAAAAATAATAAAAGGTCTTGCCAAGTGGTGAAAACCTAGCAATCATGTGTCACTTGTGTTCTGCGCTCCATCTATCAATACATTACTGATACTAAGCCTTCATGATTACACATGTGCTAAGAGTTGACTCTATTTCCTTATGAAAATCTTATCCTCGCTTGGGATTTGTCTGCATTTCTATCTTAGGATCAATTCATTTTGCACTGGGGGCATCTTTGCTAGCTTGTTAGGTTGTGTCTACTAGGTCGTCATAGGATTTTTTGTCTCGTGACACAATGATACTTGATGCTTTCACTAAAATATCCCTTTCATGAAACAAGGCTAGTACAAACATTTCACTAACATGAATGATGTTCCTAGAACCTACATTGGATTGCAAACAAGAGGAAATTTATACACAAACATGGAACACATATTGCTTAATTTCCAACTTTTGATTGATGAATTTATACTACGCTTGAAAAATGAATCAATAGTATTTCTCAATACTACCTAAACATAGTTTGATCTTGGTTTGATTATGACTCTTTTATGTTTTGGTGATGCTTTAACTAGGGGCATCTAAGTAGTTATGAATTTTATTTGATTCATTCACAATTGATAGTTGTTATGTCTTTCGAGTTGCTCATTGATGTCTGTGTAAAGACAAAGAGTTGCAAGGATAGGGGGCATAACATTTTCTTGGTTTTCTGCATATGGTGATTGTTTCAAATGATCCTATAAATTCCACCTAACTGGGATGTTTATGGTAAGAGCTTGCTCCATGATTGGATAGCCGCATATATCTCGATCTTGGTTATGTGTAAACTATGGTGAGGTTGAAATGATTTCCTTGTCTATTTTCTAAACTCAAATTATGGCTAAGGTATACGAAGCATAATGTACCCAAGGATATTAATTTTAAAGGTCATTGAGGGTCCAATTTCTTACCTTACACAGATTCTGATATAATAAAAGGAAGGTGACTATTTTGTTATCCTGGCTTCTATGCCTTGATGCCTAAGTCTATTTCTGACATTTCAATAAAACATAGTATTCATACTTTCATAATATTAGTGGGTATTAGTGATGGTTGTACTATCAGGTGGTATCCATTCTGAAAAGAACCCAATGATGATAAAATGTCCAATATCTACAAATCAGTGACAAGTCCTAAGAGTCTGCATATAGCTGCATTTACAGATTGCATGATGCATTTATGAAAGAAGCAAAAGCATAAGGAAATTTGGGCTCAAAAACATTTACTATTACTAATATCTATATCGTTGAACATCCATAACATACATTTTGCATTGATAAAATGAGACAGAGGAAAAATAAAATAAATAAAGCATTTACGCATTACATTTCATTTCTACATCCTAGATGCATCCATACATTTTACTTGCATAAGAAAAAATCAAAAACATACATTTTGCATATTCACATAGTATCATTTGAAACATATTTATATCAGTGATAAATCAAAACACATAAATGATGTCATCATCTAAATCTAACTCATCATACGACCAAGATATAATCACATGTGCAAATAAATCTATCAAAGCAGAGAGAACTCATGAATCATGTCAGAATCAGAAACAATTGCATCCGATATATATCTCAAGACATGGTACAAATATAATGGCACAAGTCTACACAAAGAGTATCAGAGTACACAGATGAATTTTATATATATATATATATATATATATATATATATCAAGGTGTCAATAGTACAAAATAATGGCCTCACAAGGCTCTAGATATACAAAATGATCTCACAAAATAGTACAAAAAGATATGTATCAACTCTGGCTTCCCCCCTCTCCCTGATCTGGAGGAGGAGGAGGTGGTACAAATGGAGGTGGAGGAGGCATCGCTCACTCAGACTGTTGGGCTACCCGTGAAAATGAAAGTGCTCTCTGGCCTTCTAGAACTGCAACATGGTATAGGGAAAAGTAATAAGCTGCTCTCTATCCCTGGTGGGTGGCTATCCAAGCATGTGCATCTCTCTCTACTCTCAGCATATCACCCTACCCATCTCACCGTGCCCTGAGGTGCTCTAGCTGTCTATCCCTATCTATGAGCAATGTATCTGATATAGCAATCCTGGAATCAGCTGCAGTAAGCCTGCCCTCTAAAGCTATGATCTGTTCCCTGAGCTTCTCTCGCTCATGCTCACACTGGGACAAAGGATCCCCATCTCTACTAGATCCCCTGCCTAAATCCTATCTAGAAGGCCTATCCTGAGATCTATCATGTGATCTACCTGGCTAGCTCTGCTGCTACTTCCTCTGTTGTCTCTGTTGTTCCCCTGTCAATAAAGGACCTGGATCTATCCAAGGAGCAAAAAATTTGAATCAGGTGTGTTGACCCTCTCCACTACCACTGGCTACATCTGCATGGCCACCCACAACACCACCACCCATGTCATCTCCACCGTCATCCCCCTCATCTGAAGGAGGACATCTCCCGTCTCTACCTCCATCTCTGCCACCATCTCTCCCTCCATGTTTGTCAGCACCCATGTCTCTATGGGCTCCTCCTCTCCCTCTGGAAAGATGATCTTCAGGATCATATTCTATCGGCTCCTCTATATGAGGAATGACCTCCTCAGGCACTATGAATTGGAGAAATGGATGTTGAAGCGTCTCTTTTATGTACCCATCTGAGCAGCCTGCATATGCAACATCAAGACAGAGATCCCAATCTACTCCAACCATATCTCTGATCTACTGGTGGGTGGTATCATAAATCAACTGGGCACCCCACAATGGTGCCTCATCATGGGTCCTGACATATACAGTAATATCCTGTGTCCTGCCCTATCGTCGGCCATACTATCTCAAAACTCAGGTATGAGTGAACCGCTCTACTATATATCTGGTACTCCCGATAAGGTACCTACTCTGGAACAAAAATGGAACCTATCTGGCATCTGAGGTCCACTCTTCACAATCTAAGTATGGTCTCCAAATGACCTCGTTCATGTCAGCAAAAATTTGTCACCAGTAATCTACCTTGCCCAAATGGGGTTGTTGAATAAGACCTATGTACATATATACATAAGCCTTCTCAGGTACACATTGCCTATCTACTATGGGTTGGATCACTGGGATGTGCTCCTAGGCCAAGATCTGAAGAATCAAAATACCTACAGTCATGCTCCGGGTATAATGGTAAAAAATCTCATGAAGCTTGCAGTACATATGGGCTAGGATATAGTTGCCCCATGCAAATCTCTGTCTATGGATGACCATCTGCTCTAACATGTCTACCCATCTGACAAGGAACCCGTGTTGTCCTCTGTCTGGCATCAGGATTCCACCAATCAAACCTGCTAAATACAAAGATAATCCATCATAATGATCACACATGTAGTCCCAATAAAGGTATCTCTGATTGATGGTGTCATCCTAGAAATACCAATGCGCTGCACCAATCACCATGGCAGAAGTTGCCTCAAAGCGCACCTCACGGCTCATAATGGGAATATGTAGTATACGCCATACATCCTCAAGAGTAACTGTAATCTCCCTGGTTGGGAGGTGGAAGGTGTTGTGCTCTGAGTGCCATCTCTCAGTAAGAGCAGTCAATAGCCCCTGATTTACCCCTATATTAGGTAAACCAATCAAGGATCGTAATCCACAGTGGATCACTATCTCCTACTCATCATCTGATAAAAGTCCATCCAAGGCAAGCACAGGACCTAGGTATGTACCCTGGAAATTGAATACCTCAAAATATGCCTATTTGGCACATAAAAAGATAAATCTGTGTTCTATCTACAACAAAGATGTAGACTCGAGACCAGCTCAGTGATTCAGGGTCTGCAGCAGACAAACAAGTCAAAATGGATAAAGTTTCTAAGTCCAAAAATGAGATGCGATCCTGGAAAGGAAGGGCGCGATCTCTTTTACCCGATATGATCCTAGAAAAATAGGATGCGACAAAAAACACGGGGTACGATCTTGGAAATCTGGGATGCGACCCCAAAAGTAGGGTACGATCCTAAACAAATAGGTTATGACATATAATGAATTTCAACCTTAAAACTAAGCTAAAAATAATGTAACCAGACGCGATCCAAGAAATCCTGGATGCGACTCAGAAATCTGGGAAAGTAGGATGTGATCCTGGAACAACGGGATACGACGTGAGTTTAGCAAGGTATGATCTGGAATCCCGGATGTGACCCACAATTGAACAGGCTATAAAAGCTGTAAAAATACATGAAATTCAAATTTGCAAAATTCACAGGGTAGTTTTCTAAGTACTTACTGGAGGTGCATAATCGGTTGGGTGTTGATGTCAATGGCTAAGCTCAAAATGATGCTTCCTAACTGGGACCACCATCTTCTTTGCAGAGCTCTCAAATTTACTATAGGTAAAAGTGAAAATGAATAGTAAAAATGGTAATTTTTGAGATATATATTGGTCTTTTGAGCTATTTAGGAGTTTTGAAACTACTCCCAAGCCACTAAAACTCCATTTTTGTTCTCTTTTTGATCAATCGGGAACCAAATCGAAGGTGCCTAAGGTATTTTATGCAGTACAGTAACATTTTTACAATAGCTCCTGAAAATACATGTTTGCTTCATTTGTTCTACAAATCCGTCAAATTGCACATTTCATCATAAATCTGTGTCTGACATCATTTTATCAATCTCACCACTCACATTTTCATGTAATTAACTTGGTTCTTGTGTGTTTACTCTTAAACACACCTTCCTTCTTTGCTTCTTCTATTCCATTCTTTCTAAAACTCACCGTTCCATGCAAGTGATACACTGTTTCAACAGAGGGATTTCATTTCTTTCCTTGGATTTCATTCCCGAGGGGGCATGATCACACTATCATCAATCAAATTCTTGCTTGAAACAACATTAAAATAACTTCGTTATCAAACAACTAGGGGCATGACAGTTTCCTTGACTAAGTCGAAACTGTTGGATAGAAAGTTTTGGTTCTCATAAGCTGTATATCTTATGTTTCCTCATTTTAAAAATATTCTTACTAAGCTCCTGGTAGCTTCTTATTGACTTTTAGATGACAACCAAGTTTGGAATCAGTATTATCAATCTTTGGACAAAAACCAAGTTCAGAATTGGTATCTTTAAGATCTTTTATTGACCTTTGGATGATAACTAAGTTCAAAGTCAATTCTATCAGTTTAGTTCGATCAAGTGCGAGACTGATTTCATCAAGCATTTCATTCGATCATGAGCAAAATTCTCAATCTTTCTGAAGTCAAAATCAAAAACTTTCTTTGAATCAATGCGATGCTCACACATCAATTCAAAGAGGGGCAAATGTAATCGCCTGGATTTGGTCTGCTCTGACTATAGACCCTATTTGCCCTAAGTGTGATCATACCCCTAATTATGTTCAAATGACCTTATTACTGCTTGGCATAATTCTTTTGAAATCAATTTAATCTCCTAAGATGATCAAATCACTAAATTAATTACTTCTACCCAAATCAAATAATCAATCAAAAACATGGCTAAAATGATTAATTTACTAGGAATTAAATAAAGCCCTAAATCAATTAGACCCATTCCCCTAGCCTAATTACTTTAATTAAATTGGCTATAGTCCTATTGATTATTAAAAAATAATTAAAAGCTTAGATAATTAATATTGCTATTTTTGAATGAATTAAATAAGTTTTATTCATTTCATTAATATTCCTCTAAACCCTAACCTAACCCACTTCAACCACTTTGACTCTAGGTTTGAACCTATCCCAACCCATTCACCCTTGCTAAATCTAATTCTAATCCTAATTATGTCCTAATCCACCTCCTAATGTTGTCACATTCCATTAAGGAGTGATTAAGAACTCAACCCACTTGAGAAGGTCAACTTTCTCAAGCTTGACTTCCCCTAAGGACCAACTTGTCAAGTATGGCCTTACACCCTTCCCATGCCTCATAAATGGTTTCATTAATGTCTCATTAATGAAGATTATTTGATACCCATCCCTCATTAATTCCTTTGGCATTTATTTCTCTTACACTTCATTAATGAGTTTTTCAACTCCATTAATGCACCTTGTCCCCCCTCTCTCTCCTCATTCTTCTATAGATAGAAGGGGTTTTTGAGTTCAAATAAGCTTGATTTTTTAGATTGAAAATGCATTGTTATGCTGTTAAGATTTAGATAACTTCATATTCCATTTTTTAGTTTCAGTATCATGCATGGTTATAATGTTCATTTTTAGAGATAATATGCATGCTTAATGGTTAAATAGTTTGTTTTAACTCAAATCTTTCATGCTAAGTCGTATATGTCACCTATAGTAGCATAATCTGAGGGTTGTTATGTTGTTGATCATACTCTTCTTATTTAGAAAGAAATAGGTTAATTTTAGTGTTTTATATGCTCTTCTAACCATGTTTTCCACTAATGCAATGATCTATTGAAGGGTTGTGTTGCAGGTAACAGGTGCAATATTTCACACACACATTCTTCTTCAATCTACAAACATGGCATTGTTTCTTATGCACTACAAATCCTTCAGGTTTTTCTAGGTATACTTCTTCTTTAGTCACACCATTTAGGAAGGCATGCTTTACATTCATTTGATGAGTTTTACATCATTTAGCTGCAGCAATAGCAATTATAGCCCTGAAAGATGTATACCTGGCAACTAGAGAAAAAATTTCTTCATAGTCAATGCTTTTTTTCTAAGAGAAACCTCTTGCAACAAACCTAGCCTTATATTTTCAATTCTTCCATCTACTGCATGTTTGATTTTAAAGAACCACTTAGAGACCATTGGTTTTTCTTTGGGTTTGGGTAAAATATCCCAGACATCATTCTTCAAATGGATTTATACTCTTTTTTCATGGTATCCTTCCAAGTTTGATGTTGAAGTGCTTCCTCAACATTAGAAGGCTCTGAATTTATGAATTCACTCATGAGTGAAACATAACTGGAAAATCTATTTGGTCTTTTTCTTTCTATGAAAGTTCCTGGAGGGGCTGAATATTTTCTAGTTTCTTCAATCATCTTCCTAGCCCATAGAAGTATTTTCTTATTTACTCTAGATTCATTAGAGGTATCCATGGGTTCAATGAAATTATTATCTTCTATGATTCCTTGAGTCTCCCTCTGAATCTCAGGAGAGGGATCCTTTTGAGGATCTTCATCATTTATTTCATTTTCATCCTTGGATCTTTTAAATGCAATATCTTCTTCAAATATCACATCTTTTCTCAGTTCAATGTGTATTTTTTCCTAGAATGTAAGCTCTATAATCTTTAGAGGTTTCACTAAACCCAACAAAGATTCCCTTCTTCTTAGAGGTTTCTAATTTAGATCTTTTCTCTTTAGGAATGTGAATGTAACTAGATAGCCAAATATTCTCAGGTGACTTATATTAGGTTTAATTCCATTGAATGCTTCTTCAGGGGTTTTTTGTTCTAAATGGGAGTGAGGGAATTTATTCTAGATGCATTCGTAAGTATTAGAAGCTTCAGCCCAAAGGTAAGTTTCTAGGTTTTGATCATGCATCATGGATTTTTTAGCTTCAACAATAGTTTTGTTCTTCCTTTTCGCAAGTCCGTTTTGTTGAGGGTTGTACAGAATAGTGAACTCCCTCTTAAGTCCATCATTTGTACAAAAGTTTTGAAATATATCTGAAGTGTATTCCCTCCCATTGTATTTTCTTAGTGTTTTAATTCTTTTCCATGATATGTTTTCTACTAGAGCCTTAAATTCCCTAAAACTAATAAGGATTTCTTCAGAATCTTTACATTTTAGAAATTATATCCATGTCTTCCTACAATATTCATCTACAAAGATAATATAATACAAAAATCCTCCTATGGAGGGAAGAAACATAGGTCCACATAAATCAGAATGAACAAGTTCTAGTAAAATTTTAGATTTACTTTCACTATTGTGAAAAGTGATTTTGGTGTTATTCCTTAATGCATATCCTTTTCATTTCCCTTTATGTTCAAGTTTGAGCTTAGGTGGTCCTATTACCATCTTCTCTATAGAGGCCAAGCCAAGAAAATAAAAAAAAATTCCTAGTCTTATGTACCAAATTTCACTTCTATTGGTTGACTCATGAATTAAGGCTTGAGAGGGACAATTACATAGCTTGTAGAGGCATCCATGCCTTATTCCAATAGTATGAGCATTTTATGTTTTTGATTTCTTGGGCCAAGCTAGTACTTTCCCTTCCATGAAATTAATTATGTACCCTTTGTATTCGAGTGCTGAAATAGAGACTAGATTTCTTTTGATCCCGAGTACATTTAGTACAGCTGTGAGTTGGAGTGAGATATTGGTTTTGAGGTTGATGGTGCAAGTTCCAATTCCCTTTACTGGATAATTTGTATCATCTCCAATATCATCAAAATTTTCCTCTATGGAATCTAGATTCTCTTTGAAGCCTGTTATGTGCCAGGAAGCCCCATTGTCTATCACCCAAGTGTTTAGATTATTTTAGACTTGACTAGATAGGGCAGAGTAAAATACAAGTTTCTTTGAATCCATATCCATGCTTGTTTTACTTACTTCAGTGAAGGAGGCTTGGGGTTTAGGTCTATCAGGAAACTTCACTGCAAGATGGACGTACTTGTCATATCTATAGCATTGCACTTTCGATAGGTCCCTCTTTTTCTTGAATTATTGTTTCCCACTTGTTTCCTTGCCTTTTTTTCATTTTTAAGTTATTCTTATTACCGCTTTTGTGAGATTGAGTGGATAGAATTTGAATTATTTACTTGTAGAATTCATTTCGATCCCTCTACTTATTAATCTAGAATCCTCTTGAATCTAGTTTGTCTTCAATTGGTCAAATTTAGGAAGTTTGGAGCAAGCACTAACTCCTTGAATAAATGATTCCCATGAAACATGAAGTCCATTTAGGGATATCATGACCTTAATTCCTCACTATAAAAAGTATGACCAATTGTGGAGAGTTGATTTCTCAAATCCATTACCCTCATAAAATATGAGGTGATAGTCTCTCCCTCATTCATTTTAATGTGGTGGAGTTTTTGTTTAAAAGAGAAAGATCCCTACTAGTGTTTTTAATCTCGAACATGTCTTCTAGGGCCTTGAACATGGCATAAACTGAATCTAATCTGGTGATAATAGGCACTATGTGATCTTTTACTCCATCTACTAGTAATTTCATTGCTTTGGTGTTGTTTTTATCCCATTGAATCTTTCCATCTTTCTTATTTGGTTCAAGGTCTGCATTTTCCACCATAGTGTTTAACTCATGCTCTTTTAATGTCAACATCATTCAAAATTTCCAAGCTACAAAATTAGAGGTGTCTTCAAGTCTATCTTCAATTTTAACTCCATTCACCATTTTGTCAAATGTAATATTTTTAAAAATATTTATGGTAGTTAGACTGCCTTAATGTTTGAAATATGATCTGATCTTTTTATTATACCTGCTCTGCTGCCAAGTTGAGTTTGATTAGATTTGTATATGATAGAATTTTAATTATATGGTCTAAGTTATATCTCACAACTCTAATTATACATATATCAATTTGTTGTTGATAACTATATGACAATTAATTCTAGTGAATCAATGTCTTTTATATATAAATATTGAGCAACATGTATAACTATCAATGTGAGATAGTATTGAATGTTAATTAAGAGAGGAACCCTAACTATATATATTTTATTATAATGGTCAAAGATTCCTTTAAATAATGAATTTATGTGCTATGCATTATCGACCTTGATCACACACATAATATATGTATGATAATGTGGAGCCATGTACATGAAGGGACATAACTCCACGTGAACAGAGTTCACGTGGAGTCATGTTCTTTCATGGGCATGAATCCACCTCATTGTTATCGATTTCCATTAATTTGGGTCTCCACTATGTTAATCGACTTGTTAGTCGATCTTCATAATTTGATGGTATTTATTCAGTCGATACTCATAATCACTATGTTTTATATATTCTCATACTTGGTTATCTTTATTAGTATAATTAATAGAAAAATTTCTCAATTACACACACACACACACACACACACACACACACACATATATATATATATATATATAATTAATTATGCTAATAATAATCTTGACATATGAAGAGTACTTGTGCTTATGATTTCAATAATGTGATTATTCTAACTGATGCTACAAATCATCAACACGTACAATTCTCATTTTATTGCTTGCAAGAAAACTAGTGATGCTACAAGGGTAGAAAAATTGTTCTTTTCAAAAATTGGTAGACTGCATGGTGTTCCAAAAGCTATCACCTCTAATCGGGACACCAAGTTCCTGAGTCATTTCTGGAGGAATTTATGAAAGAAGATGGGGACAAAGTTACAATTTAGTAGTTTTTATCGTCCTCAAATAGATGGGCAAATGGAGGTGGTCAATCAGAGTTTGGGTAGTCTGTTGAGATGCATTGTTGGAGAGAATCCAAAATAGTGGGATTTGACATTACCCCAAGCATAATTTTCCTATAAAAGATCAATAAATAGGTCAACAGGTAAATCACCATTTCAAGTTGCTTATGACAGGAATCCTGAGGGTGTCTTGGTACAACTATTGTTGGGTGAAAGAATCAATGATGATGGAGAAGAATTAGTAGAACACCTCTACCTGTTGTAAGAAGATGTAAGGTGGAAGTTAAAAGAAAGTAATGAGAAGTACAAAGCTACAAAAAATGTTGGTTGTAGACATCAAGTATTTAGTGCAGGTGATCTAGTGATGGTCTATCTACGAAATGAGATGTTTCCTATAGAGACATATCACAAATTAAAATATAAGAAAATTGGTCCATGCAAAATTCTCATGAAAATCAATGACAATACTTATGAGGTAGATTTACCTACTAGTCTTGAAATTTCCCCTATGTTTACTGTATCTAATTTATATACTTTTCTTGGTTAGGATCATTCTATTGATGGTGAAGATGAAGTGAATTGGCGGCGGACAATTACAAGCAAGAAAGGGGAAAAGATTGCACAGGTTTTAGATAAGAAGATTGTTAATACTTGCAGATATTTGGAATAGTGGGAAGATTCATCACTAGCGGATAGCACATGTATTATAGAGTGGGAATTAAAGAAGACAGATAAGTCAAAATGGAAGCACTTTAAGGATAGAAACTTGTAGGAGTTGTGTTCTTTTCAACCAGAGAAGAATGATGCAGGGACTTCCGACAGTCATAAATTTTGAATCGGTTATTTGTTTGGGCTGAAATTTTATAGGAAGATGCATTTTCCAAATTTCCAAAAGATGCCAATTGGACAAAATCTTGACAGGTTTCTAGGGTCAAATTCGACCATATAGGGCGTGAAAAGTTGAATGATACACGGAAGAATTATTCAACTTATGATATAGAATTCTATGCATTTGAACAAGCTTTGAGGCATTAGAAATATTACCCAGTGCCCAAGGAATTTGTGTTGTTTACAAACCATATTGCTTTAAAATATCTAAACATGCAAAAGAAATTGAATATTAGACATGTCAAATGCGTTTTTTTTTTGCAAGGCTATACTTTTGTTTTGAAGCATAAATCAGCGAAACAAAACTAAGTTGCAGATACCTGATGCCTTAAGAAGGAGTACAATGATTTTAACCCACATGGAAACAAAACCAAGTTTCAGATGCCTTAAGCAAGCGTACAATGCTCATTTTATTGCTTGCAAGAAAACTAGTGATGCTACAAGGGTAGCAGAATTGTTCTTTTCAGAAAATTTTAGACTACATGGTGTTCCAAAAACTATCACCTCTAATTGTGACACCAAGTTCCTAAGTCATTTCTGGAGGACTTTATGGAAGAAGATGTTAGAGTAAAAAGGTATTTTCACTTATTAATTATATCATTATTGATATAATTATTAAGTTACTTTTTATCTCTAGTTCATTTAAGCTAAACTTTAGGCATATAATAATTAATTCTTTATTAATTATTATCATGCAACCTAGGTTTCTTCACCTATTGGTTTTTTATCACCTTTATAAGGTTTTTATCTCATTGTAATTATTATTCCCTCGATTCTCTCTCTGAACAAATTTCTCATCTTTCATATCATTATGAGTTGTGTCTCAATGCTTGCTTTTGTAACAGGGTATTTTGCATACAATGGATCTTGGCGGTTGAATTCTTCAAATTCTAATATGGTACCAGAGCCTTATTGTTTCTATCCATTCTTTAGTTTTTTGAAGATTTTTTGGAGCGTCGAGGGTTTCAAGTTTTTAAAGTTTTATGTATGGATCTAGGGGAGTTGTTTTTTGGAGCACTTTGGGCACAAACTGACCTCACGATTGCACTCAAAAGGCCAAAAAACCCCTTTTCCATATAAGGCATGTCCAATTTCAAAAGAGTTGCATTCTAAGGAAAAAAATATTTTCCTGTATAGCCCTATTCTGGGCACAATTTTCAAGTTGGGTGAAAAAAAATTCACCGAAATTTCTTTTTTGGATTTTTGAAAAAAAATAAAAATTTACCCAATTTTTATGGGTTGTTGAAAATCTGTTTTGCAAAAAAATAAAAATAAAAAAAGTTCAGTGGGGTCATACCCCACCCACCTGCCACGGTAGGCGATGGGGCCTCCCCCTGCATGGTGGTTGCGGGCCCCAAGGAGGTCGTGCAGGCCCTAATGAGGTTGTGTTGGCTCTAAGGGTGTTGCGTAGGCCCCAAGGTGTCGCGCTAGCCCCAAGAGAGTTGCGCAGGTCCCCACGCTGCAGGCCCACAATCTTTTTTAAATTTTTTTTTTCAAAAAAAAAATCCTTCTTGGTAAATTCGCCCAGCTGCATGGCCGCCAAGTCATCGCTTCGTCAACTCTACCAAATTTGGCCAATTTTTTAGCAGTTCCAGCAAATTTAGCAGTATCACCAAATTTAGTGGGGCTTCGCCAGGTTTAGCAAACTTTTTGAAGTTCTTATTGTTTTGGTGCAGTCATTGGCTTTTTCTCATATCTTGAGCAAACAAGGGCATTTTTTTCCAAACGAGATATCATCAAAAAGTTGGTTTCAAGCCTGATCTAATTTTCTAGGTTTACTTTTCTAATTTTTCCGTCTTGCATGGTTTTTTTCCAGTCAAAGTTAGGGTTCCTTTTTGCACTTTGGTCGCCATATCTTGCTCCTCTGAACTCCATTTTGTAACTTCTGCATGTCATCAGAAATCTGGTTCCATTCTCTTTCTTCTTGTATGGGTCTCATTGCCAAAATTTGTTCCAGGTACATTTTATTCAGTTTTTTTTTTCTTTTTGGCATTCTGGTGGATATCTTGGATGTTTCAGGTCCTGGGATCATTTTCCTTGCATGGGATGACTCCTTTTTAGCTGTTATGTATGTTATTATATATTTTTTTCATTCTTGAGCATTGTAGACATCATTCTATAGCATTTCTTTTTGCAAATGCACTGAGATAAAGTGTCATCATTGCATGCTAGGGATCTTGCACGTTTTGTGTCTATTTTTTCTCGCACTACATAATAAAGTGTCATGGGGGGTTTTGATCTACCTTTTTCAAGTGAGTGTTCCTTCCACGAAATTAACCTCATTATGTGTGTCTAGAGATTGATCATCCTCGACACCATCATTTATATGTGTTTGTACTTTCTTTGACATACAGTTATTCTTGGTAGCCTCTTTCAGTGTACCTATCATACCTCTCTGTGCTCAGCATTATGGGGGTATTTCTTGTTGGTTCTAATGCTTCCTTTGTTCGATGGAGTGACTAGCTATGTATTCAATATTTGTTCCTATGTACTAGGCAGATGCAGTGGCTGGGCACCTATGCATTTCAGTGAGATGGATCATTTATCATATGGACACTTCTTTAATTCATATTTTGGAGGCATGCTTTCATTTGTATCTTCAAGTTCTGATGTTTTCCTTTGTTTTCCATCCTGATTCGAGTAGTGTCATTTGAGGGAACTCATAGATATTATAGTCTTCTCTACCTGATCAAATTCTATTTTAGTGGAGGTTCCAATAGTTATTCTTTGACAGTGTTTATAGCTTCATGCTTCAGTGGTGTTCTTCATGTTCTTCTTTTGATCAGCTCTTCAGACTGGTGTTTTTTCCATCTGTATCTTCAAGTTCTGATGTTTGCATTTTTTTTCCATCCTGATTCGAGTAGTGTCATTTGAGGGAACTCATGCAGATTACAGTCTTCTCTACCTTATCTTTGTTCCTATTTTTGGGGATATTCTCTAGTTTGGAGGCTTCTTCATTCCTTCACTAGGATTCATTTCTTTTTAGAGAGGAGTTTTTCCCACTAGGTTTTCTCCTTTTCTCCTCTTTACAGATACTTTTTGTACTTGGGTACCTGATTAGGTCATGTTTTCGGGACCCATTTCCTGCTTTCAGTAGTTATTTCTAAATTTTTAGCTTCTCCCTATGTTTATCGTAAGGGAGGGTGTTAGATTAAAAAGGTATTTTCACTTGTTAATTAAATCATTATTGATTTAATTATTAAGTCACTTTTTATCTCTAGTTCACTTAAGCTAAACTTTATGCATATAATACATAATTCTTTATTAATTATTATCATGCAACCTAGGTTTCTTCACCTTCTGGTTTTTTATCACCTTTATGAAGTTTTGAACTCATTGTAATTATTATTCCCTCAATTCTCTCTCTGAATGAATTTTTCTTCTTTATGATCATTATGAGTTGTGTCTCCATTCTTTTCTTTTGTAACAGGTTATTTTGCATACAGTGGATCTTGGTGGTTGAATTCTTCAAATTATAATAGAAGATGGGGATAAAGTTACAGTTTGGTAGTGTCTATCATCCTCAAACATATGGACAAATGAGTTTGGGTAATACGTTGAGATGCATTATTGGAGAGAAGCCAAACTAATAGGATTTAGCATTGCCCCAAGTATAATTCTCCTATAAAAGATCAGCGAATAGGTCAACAGGTAAATCACCATTTAAATTGTCTATGTCAGGAATCATAAGGGTGTTCTAGACTTAATACAACTATTGTTGGGTTATAGAAGCAGTGATGATGGGGAAGCATTTGCAAAACACCTCTATCACTTGCAAGAAGATGTAAGGAAGAAGTTACAAGAAAGTAATGAGAGGTGCAAAGCTACAACAAATGTTGGTCTTAGACATCAAGTATTTAGTGCAGGTGATCTAGTGATGGTCTATCTATGAAACTTGAGAGATTTCCTACAGGGACATATCACAAATTGAAATATAAGAAAATTGGTCATGCAAAATTCTCCAGAAAATCAATGACAATGCTTATGAGGTAGATTTACCTACTGGTCTTGATATTTCCCCTATGTTTAATGTCTCTTATTTATATACTTTTCATGGTTAAGATCATGCTATTGATGGTGAGGATGAAGTGAATTGGCAGCAAACAATTCCAAGAAAGAAAAGGGAAAGGATTGCACAGGTTTGAGATAAGAAGACTGTCAATACTAGCCAAGGTGAATACAACAGATATCTGGTACAATGTGAAGGTTTAGCACTAGAAAATAGCACATGGATTATAGAGTGGGAATTGAAGAAGATGGATCAGTCAAAATGGCAGCACTTTGAGGATAAAAACTTTCAGGACTTGTGTTCTTTTCAACTGGAGGAAAATGATGCGGGGACTTCCGACAGTCACAGCTTTTAAATCGGTTGTTTGATTCGGCTGAAATTTTACAGGCATATGTGTTTTCCAAAGTTCTAAAAGATTCCGATTGGACTAATTCTTAACATGTTTCTGGGCTCAAATTTGACCATATAGGGCCTCAAAATTAGCTTTTACAATTATTTTTTAGATTTTTTAGTTTTTGTTTTTTAATAACTTTCTTTTTATGTCTTTAGTTGCTTAACATGTTTGTGGGTGATGTCACTCGATTTAACTCTAGATATTTGGAGATTTTCATAGCTTTTGGAGTTATTTTAAAAATTACCAAAAATGACAAAAAAAAAATGATTTTGTGAAAATTTACCAAAAAGGGTAATTTTTGGATTGTAGTTAAATGGGTGTTTTCTTTCTTTGTAGTAGTAGAGTAGTTGGGAGAATGATGACGAAGAATTAAAATTCTGCAATCTACTATGTTTTTGTTTCATCTTATGTTTTTTGTTAATGCTTTAAAGAATATGGTTACATCATTATATATCTTATGTTTTAATGCTTATTGGCATGCTCTCCACTAACAAAGAAGTTATATTGTCGTTGACCAATGCTTTCCTTGTTTAATATTATTATGTCTAATTCATCTATATGCCTAGTCAAGTTGGATGCAATTGCAAATATATATTGAGGAAAATGAATAATATGGCAACAATATTTGATTGTATACTAATTATAATCCCTAGTAATTGAAACTTTTGATGCAATTCTCATTGTAAGGTAATATTATATTGACTTAAATTGTTGCCATGTGATTATGTTGACATTTGAGTTTTGGTGTGCATTGATTAAGAACGGGATTGTGTTAAGGTTATGTGATTGGTATTATATCCTTAGACCCTCTATCATACTACACCAAGTGGTATCGAAGAAAAAAAAAGATCCTACAAAATGTTAAGGGAAGAAAAAAGTGTGAAGATATCTGTCAACACTAGTTTATTGGGTATGTAAGAACTAGCAGGATATAAGAGATAAGATGAAGCACAATAACACAATGAAGTCAATCTAAAATTGTTCAATGATTATGAGAACAAATCCTTGCATAAGTAGGCAAGGACAAGGAGGTGAGATGGTTTACACAACCACTCACTAACCCTCCAAGTATGCAACACTTATAGCTCACTTGACAAGTGTAAGAGAAAGTGGCAAGTATGCATGCAATAGGTGTCTCCAGGAGGGAGGACACATGTCTACACCACATGAGGTGAGAAAACTAACTCAAATAGCCTAAGTAAACTTAAATTAAGCGTGAAAAGGTCAAAACTAGTATTAACTAGTTTGATAATAACCTTTTTTGCACTAACAGGGTAGAAGGCATCTAAGTATTTAATGAATCTAGAAAAGGGTGAAGTTGTCTTTCAATATTGTAATATTGGGTAGAAGATAACCAAGATTGTCAAGGTTGTTGACAAAGCATTGAAGGAGAGGCAGTTGGCATCACATCAATGAAGAAAGATTGGGGTTGGGGCAAATGGAGTGGCAAATGAGAAGCAACTTGCAAGAACGAAGAAATAGAATCCAATCAAGAAGATTGATGTACAAATAGAATGTCAATTAATAGGAAATCTACTAACCACATATACATGGAATAATAAATTGCAATTAATAGGAAATCTAATATCCACGTATAAATGGAATAATAAATTGTAATTTGAAAGGATTTTGAGTAATATGGTGATGATGAAAATAGATTAAATAGTTTGCAATTGAGACCAGTAAATGATGAAAAAAAAATTTAAATTAGATACAGATCTGAAAATGAATACATAAAGAAAGAGAAAGCGCTGACTAGGTAGAATGCAAGTTGTCCAATCAATGACAGATGAATGATTTGAAGATTGCATAAAAGAGTACAAAAAATTGAGGTAATGATGATGTCAATAATATTGATGAAAAAATAGAAGAATTGTTTGGTATGACGAAGAAAGTTCTAGATAGATTCACCAAAGTTGAGAAGGGTAAAAGAAATCATCTTCAAAATGAATGAGGATAATATGGAATGAATGTTATTGTGAACATGAAAAAAGAAGGTGTAGAGACTTTTTTATGAAATCAGAGAGAAAATAGCCAATTTTCCTTTGAGAGATGGCTCTACAGTAAATGGAATAGACTCATTTATTGACATTAAACAAGTTCATGATATGCTTAAGGCTACTGCTTATGAGAACATCGGTGGCATTCGATCTTATGTGACTCAATTCAAAGAAAGGTTGGCCAAGCTTCAATACTAAAAACAACTTCTTATCTGCCAGGTATAAAACATAACCTCTCAGTCTTCAGTTCATTTTGTGATTCATTTTTTTGACAGGCGAAAAGGATTCTTGACATATGTTGTATATAGCACTATATGCAACATCAAATCTGGGCTTTTCTAAAGCATTGAATTATCATTTGCACTTGACCTTGGAAGTTTTCGTATTCTTAATGTATGTGCTATAATGTTCCTTTATTTCTTTGAATCTCCTCTTAATTCTCTCGTGAAGATCAGACCTTCTCTCTTACATAACCCTATTAAGGGTATGCTTTTACAGGCCCTCTTTTGATTTTCAAATTTCTATCATAGTTCTCTTGTCATAATGAATATGTGAATTTGAAGCTAGAATAGATATTGTGGACATACTTATGAGGAAGGTATAGTTTGCATTTCATTCTGTAAGTGTTGTTGCATTGAGGAAATTCGGAAAAATTATGTATGGATTTTAGATCTTGTTAGCTTGTTTGTTCATGATTAAATAGAACTTTCTGGACTCCGTTTTTTCATGTACTCATTTAAATTTATGAGTTGTAAGGTAAATGCATAGTTTATAGGTTTTCTCATCTATTAATTAATAACTTAATACTGATGAAATGCTTGCATGTGACATAAAACATAGTCATCAAAGTCAAAATGAAATTTCAAAGGATTTTGTACTCTGCAGCATTCTTGTACACTGTGTTTGCGTGCTACAATTTAGATTAAAGTAAAATTAAAAGAATGGAATTCAAATAGTATGAGAGTTCAAAGCTAATAAAAATACCAAATGAAAAAAATCTTTATAATATTTTTTCCATAATTCTCAATTGAGAGACATGCATAATATCATTGATGAGTAAAGATAAAGTTGTGTACCAAAACTGTAAAGAGATTCCAATATATTGTGTTTGGCTCCGTCAACCTTCCTTCAATTATACATAGGTTTTTCATTTGTAAGAGTTCATATATTTTAACTCCAAAGAACAAGAATGAATGTATGTTACAAAAAATGATCACAGAGAATGATTGTAGTACTAATGAATAGAATTTTTCAAACAACACACATTAAATACACATCAACAATCAAAATATTGTAAACATGATTTTTATTTTATTTTTAAAAATAAAAAAACCTCCGACATTGTATTACATTGAACTATATTCAGATGGAATTGGGTAAACAGATTCAGGTACAGTACAGTACAAGTTGATCTATGAAACCCTAGATACCTATCTTATGGAATGAAAGTTACATAATGAGAATGGTGGGGACAAAGAGAACATCAACCGGTGCCAGTGATGCCGCTATCTTCTTGTTGGTTAAATGGGAAAATTAATTATAATATGTGATGCAAATGGTGAAGAGAATCTAGATCGTCTTGCACATCTTCTTGCCTTTTCTGAACCATTGATCTTGAAAAATAGGTTGCTCCACTTCATAGAAGGAATGTCTTCGGCCTAATAAATTATAACAATTATAGAAATAAACGATGTTTTCTTTACATAATTTCATTAGTGGAAAAATTGAGGATGGTAGGAATGATCAAATGACCTACTTAATCAAGATTTATAATAGAAAATATGAAAAGAAATTAAGAATTTTTAGTCTGTAGACATCATCAAAACTATTCATAACTCATCGCTCTTTCAATAGTTTGAAAACATGAAATACATAACACACAACACATGCAAATTACAAATACAGTAAATTATAACAATTATAAAACAAATATGAGCAATAATTTTTTTATATAATCTCATATCTCATCGTTCTCTCAATTTTTTGAAAACATGAAATATATTCGAGCACAAAACAGTTTTTACCATGATCTCATCATCAATCATTCTCTCAATTTTGTTCCAATCTCACAGTAAAACTCGGGGGAAAATGAGTTTGGGATCAAATGACAGCATGCACTCCGCAAAATTGTTTCCTCCCCAATGGGGAAGAAATTGCCAAAGTCCTCTCTTTAAATCATATGCCGCCACCTTGTCACATCTAACCATACCTCGTTCTACAATGCCAATGCACAAGTAATCTCCCACTGTGACGCACATATAGAACCACCTTCCTCCACCAAAAAAGGGAGCGAGAAATTCTGGCGACATCCTTACAAATTCTTTCCACTTCCAGAGAAACTTATCTTGGTCATCTTGAAACAACTCCCAAATGACCATACCTTCAACAGCCATGAAACCCATAGTTAAAATCAGAAGAACAGACGATCCATATGCAACCATGTCTTGCTTGCTCATCATCGTGCTTGCATCCTCAATCAGTTGCCTGGGTAAGGGAGATGTTCTCACAGGCTTAATGCAATCAACTTCTATACTAAAACCATAAATATTGATTGCAGGCCTCCATGTCAACCAGAAAATAACGCCATTACACTCAACTATATCACGGTAAGGTTCAATTTCGCCTATGGAATTATAGTCTATTTCCTCTAGAAACTCAAACTTGATTCTCCATGAATTTTGACAACAATGGTATATTCGGAAGGAAATTTTTGGAAGGTATTCGTTTAACCTCATAAACAAATAGGGTTCTCCATTTCTCCCATGTACAATATTGATCCAATTGTCATTGTCCTCTATTTTTGTGCATGAATAAATTCTCATAAGCGGATTGCAGAGGTATAATTTGTAGGTTTGTAATGACGGTGGTGGTAGGGTTTGTGAAGGTGGTGGTGAGGGTTCTTTAAAAGCCAGCAACCCTAGGACTGTACTTGATAACATATAAATAGTTTTTGCTGGAGTTCGAATGAAGGAGAGAGGGATGGGCTTCCATTTTCGAGTAGAAAAGCAATAAACCATGCAACAATCTCCAATGAAAATGAGAAGCCAAGGTTTTTGGTTGGGCAAGGAAGACAGAAAGCAGCGCGAGGACAAAATCTGATTCCATTCTTTGCAAACCACGCGATAGTGGCAGATTGATGGAAATGGAAGCTTCTGAAATATCAATTCCTTTAACTCCTGAGTCATATCAGATATACCACGTTGCTGCTCTCCATCTCCTTCAACTGCACGAATAAGTTTTCCCTCCATTCTTTCCTCTTCCCCAATTGTATTCTTCTTCTTTGAACACAGGTTTGCACTTTACACTGACTGGATTTTATAGGGATTTTGTATGGTGACCTTTGGTTAACCAGCCTCTGCTCCGCAATGGAAACGACTGGACTCAGACACGTGGCTATGGATTGCATGCAACTTTCAGGGATTGATATCCTACGTGCATAAGGCAAAAGAAATTTGAATGGATAGGGTAAAATCTTTGCGGATGTCATCAGAAAAGTTAGGTTACCAATGGGACCTTATGAGGCAAGATATGAGCCCATTGATATGCAACTGTTTATGGGTATAATGGCACCGTTTTACCAATGATGGCACGGGTAACAAGGATAAGTTAATTTGGGCGCCATCAAAGGATGGAAATTACTCTGTTAAAGAAGGATACAAGGCGTTGCACCAGTTACAAGGTAGTAAAAGTAGAAGCAGGGCTAAATGATCAAATTAGGTATTGCACAACCCTTCAAATGCGTGTTATGCGAGGAGGATTTTGAAACAGCGGATCATTTGTTTTTAAATTGCAACTTTGCAAGACAATGCTGGTCTTTTGTTATCATGAAGCTAAATTTGTCAATGTCGTTTCCAAATAATTTGTGGGACTTGTTTGAATCTTGGCAAGTCCTTTTTCCAAATTCACTATGGGCCCGTTTGGTTGGGGAATTGGAAAATGAAACAAATCATGGTTATCCATAGCCTGGTTATGCAAACCCTGGTTTTCATTTTTTGGGACTGTTTGGTTGACCTGGAAGATGGATTTGTAAATCCACATTCCAACAGTTAAATCGACGCAGTGCTCTGGACCCGACAAGATATATAAAAAAATTTAATCATGCAAACCTTGGAGTGCATTG
>MU224875.1:2605527-2638429 GCA_018584345.1 Thuja plicata | reverse complement strand
CACAAATGGGGATTTGCAAATCCATATTCGCATTCAATTTAGAGGTCACCAAACAAGGAATTGCACCCCATAACCGGGTTATGGGCTGCATAACCCGGTTATGGGGTGCAACCAAACGGGCCCTATTTGTTTGTTTATGGAAGTGTATACCGGCAGCACAGCAGTGGTATGGGAAATTTGGTGGGAAAGGAATAAAAGAATCTTTTGTCAATATGTTTCCTCAATTGATAGGGTTCTTGATATTCTAGAAAAATCAATCTTTGAAATAGTGAATTCCATTCTCTCCAACATTAGATGCAACCATTATTTTTCTAATTGGGATGGATTTGTTCTAAAAGAATGGAAAAATATTTCTATGCCTATTAGATCTATTCCCAATTGGAGATCCATTCATACGACTGACAAGTCTCGTTAAATGGTACCCTCCATTTCGAGACTTTGTCAAATTAAATTTTGATGGTTCATCCAGAGGTAATCCAGGTAAATCGGGCATCAAAATGTGTATTAGAGACTGGCTTGGTAATGTAAAAGCAATCAAGACATCACCCATTCCTCCAAGTACAAATAATTTGGCTAAAGTGCACGCTCTTCTTGCGGGTTTGGTATTGGCAAAACTTGGGGGCTTTACAATAATTCAGATTGAGGGGGATTCGTTAGTCATTATTAATGCTTCCATTACTCGTTCATCTACAAATTGGCAGATTGCTTATGTTATGCAGCAAGTATGGGTCCTAATGGATTCCTTTCAAGAACAGAGTGTTTCACATACCCTTCGTGAAGGTAATAGGCTTGTTGATTTGCTAGCAAATTTGGGATGTGATCAACATCTTATTGAGATGTTTATTCCTAAACATAAATTTAAATCCTTCCCCCAGCTGAAATAATTGGTAGATTCTGAGATGGTTAATCAGACAATGAAATAGGCCGCCTTATTTCATGGATTTTATGGGTTGCTTGGGAGTCGGTTTGATTTTGACAGCTCACAAGATGACATATGCTTCAGTTTATTTTCTTCAATTGAACAAGACATGATCACATGGGTACAATTTTGGGAATTGGGTTAAATAATTGTGAATAATTTTGAGCATGGAAAATATTTATTTGGAGGAGAAGGCTTGCTTGACATTTATAGCAGTACATTATGGTTTTTATTAATAAGTCAGTTCGATGGTATATTTGTGATAAGATATGTACCTTTGCACGCTTCAAACCTCTCTTCACAGTCAGTTCACATCACGACTGATATCTTTAAAAAATAAAAGAAAAGGTGGACTTCATTTTTCTGAGTTGATTCGTGCTAATGCGGTGGTAATTAGTGCATATGTTTTATAAGCCTTCATATAGTTTAAGCTGGTTTTCATGTATCTATGAGGCATCTTTATAATCTGTAGATTGCTCTTTGTTGGGGTTGGCAGTAATGGAGGTTCATGCTAATAGTTGTCCATCTTGCATCAATTGTAGACATTTTCACTGGGAATACTTGCCATGGAATTGTAGAATCGGCTTGAATGTGGAAGACTCAGAGGCAGCCTTCTCTGCACATATTGATGATCATTCTCTTAATCAAATCTTCAACTTGCAAACTATTCATATCTATCATGTAGTAAAAAATTTCATTGGAGATGATGTTCTATATCCTTAGGTGAAATGGTGCATCTTTTCTTCCCAATTATTGTCTTTATTTTTATCCAATGTCATGGATCTTTTGCAATCTACTTCTCTGCTTGAAATCATTTTTCAAAAAGTTGTTAATTCTGATTTTGTGAGGGAGGAAAACTTCAATCGAGTTGTTCATCAGTATAATTTGTGGGACGGGTCTGCATTTGTTGGTAGGCTATTCCCTAGGCACCCTCTTTTATCAAGCCATGCACATATGCTAACCTATGACATAATTAAGCATACTCTGAATAGACAGAACTTTTAGTATGTAAGGCACCCCCTCTGGAATCATAGCAGGGTTTCGGGTGGTGACATTGTTCAGCGAATTCAGCAAAATATTGATGTCCTCTTGGATATTCTTGAGTATGAGAATTCGGGACCTAGGGTTTTAGACTTGCAAGAAGAAAATATTATGGGCATGCAGGGTGAGTCTTATGCTATCGTGCCTGACCTCAATGTTCAACCATTGGCAGAGTTGCAATCCTACTGTGGGAGTTGATATTGTGGCTTCTCTGCGACCAGTTCAGAATGGGTGGGGTGTTGACTCTATGCACGAACATATTGATCCTTTTGATATGGAAGAGTGACCGGGTTGTTATGCTTTTCTGGTTATATTTTGTTTTGAATTTTTTTCCTTTACAAAGTTTTTATGGTTGATGTGGGGTCTGTCAGTTATCGTCTGTACTCAAATTTTGTTCTGTTCACTAGGTATAAATATTCACAGTTTTAAAGTTGCTAGTTTTTGCACTGAATGCTCCCATGGAAGTCATGGCTTTTTGTCTCTGAATTCAACCTTGGATATTGTTGGATGATGGCCTTGATCGTGGATAGACAGATAGTATTATTATCAATTGTACTCCTTTTTATGATTTGACCACTGAGAAGGCTCCCAAGTTAGTTGTGGTTTTTACCTCCAGAACTTAGTATCCATCATTTTGAACCTAGATAGACAGAATTACTTGTACATGAAAATTGCTTGCGGAATTAACAATGCAAAATGCTTCTTATCTTTTGTGATGTTGAAGCTGGGGATGTATTTTTTTGTATTAAATTTTTATCTATAGGATATTGGGGTTGTTGTTTAGGTCTAGGTTTCGGGTGAGTCTCTATTTCCATATCATTTGTATTTGGGCAAGGATTCCGGGTTGTCTTCCTGGTTCTTTCCTAGTTGAGCCCTTGAACCAATTTAAATAAATATATTAATATAAAATAGTGTTTTTCCCACTTTTGATTAAAAAAAAATACAAGAAGTATAATTGGCATTTGGTTTTAAAATATGTGTATATAATATAACAATATTTATATTAAATTTATAGCTTTTATAAATTTGACAATCATTGACATAGCTAGTGAACAACATAAAATATTAACCATATCTATCACAATTTAAGAGATGGCAAAAATTGTTTGTAACAGTTGGAAATGGCTTCTAGAAACACACTGCGCCTTCGCATGTCATTGCAGCTAAACATGATTTTTACACCAACAAACATGAGGGATGACTGAAAAATGGCCCTTCAAGACTGCAATATGTTTCCTTAAGCATGAAACAGCAACAGGGACAAACATATTGTTTCTAAAAACTTAGCCAACAAGCAAAGGGATGGGCTCAAAGGCACTTTAAGAAAACCTCATATGCTTATAAAATTATGATATAAAGCTAGAATCATTTGTGACTCACAGACAACTATGACAACAACCTTTTTACAAACCAAAAAATCCTTTAATGGAAGGCATGTTACAATGACATCTCTTTTTTAGTGGAAATGCGATAAAATTTAAGGGTAGCTATAAGCTCCGTGCGTTTCTACTTGTCAATTAAGGAGGTAGAAAATGATTTTCATGTTTACCACATTGAACTATTACAAGGAAATGATGATTAAATGCCTTTGGTAGGGTTATCTATTGAAATGAGACCATGCCAAAGAGTATATGGTAAGGAGGAGAAATATATCAAGTTGCATTGTTAGAATTACTCTATTAATGAAGAGTGGGAGCGAGTAGTCTGCAACTAGGGTTTTTGATGTTGTAGATGATTCAACATTGATGAATCTTCTTATGATGACGATGACCCAGTTGGTTTCTTCATTTGCAGATGGGTTGGGTTCATTTTGTGCACTTTTTTGGGGGGTGTTATAGCTTTTGTGGGTGTTTGTTTGTGGTTCAAGGCTCTAACTTGGAGTGGTTTTGTCCCTTTGGTCAAGCATCTTTCTTATGCAACATGGTATCTTTCTCTATTTTGGTGGTTGGGTGTGTTGCAGCTGAGATCATTTTCTTTGACGGCTCTTTTCCTTTGTGTACATTTTGTCCTTGCCTATTGCTTGAAGTTTTTTGCTCTTCTTTTTTCTTGGTGTCATGTTTCCCCTTCTTGTGGTTGTGGGTTCCTCTGTTCCTTCCTAAGTCCTTGTTGTGGGAGATTTTTCTTCCTATTTGGTTGTGGTTCTAGCAATATTTTGTGGTGGTTTTTTCTTTTTTTCTTGTTTTGTGGGAGGACCCCTTGTCTGTGGTTTTTGACTTGCCCTTCCCTTTCTTTTGTTTTGGGTGTCTTCTCCCCATTCTATTTCTGGTTTTTTTTCCTTTGAGAGAGTTTCTTTGGGTTTTTGTTTGGTGGAGCCCCAGGGTTTTTCATTTGGGCTCATTCTTAATTTTCCCTTGTTGTGTTCTGGGCTCATTATCCTTCTCTTTGTCAATGGTCCCTTGTAGTTTTCCCTATGTCCCATTTCCATGTTGCTCCTTTAGAGGTGGAGTTGTCTTCTATTGAGGCAATTTTTTCTTAGGTGGCTTTGGGTTGGAGTCTCTCTCTGCTTCTTTCTTACCCCTCTACATTTCCTATTGAGGTGGTGACATCCCCTATGGAGGTGGTGTTTGGCCTTTTGCGGATGGTTTAAAGTGGTTGTTTGAGGGTTTTTATTTTCTCAAGTTGCTAGGAGGTAGGTTTTGTGTGGGGTTACTACTACTTATAGGTGTTCTTTATTGTATCAAGGTGAGAACCTCTCCTATTGAGGTGGAAAGGGGATTTTTTGGTGATGGGAGTGCTTGCTAATGGATTTTTGTTGTTTTCTTTTCCTACCAGGTTTTGGCAGCCATGTTAATACTTGAAATTTTAAGGTTATGGGAGTCTTGGTAAAACCCATTGATTAGGTTAAGGCAGTTTGGAAAAACCCTTTTGGTAATCCTACTTCAATCGGATCTTATGGTTTTATTTATAATATTTTGGAAGTCAAGGTTGTGGGAGCCTTTGCAAAATCTACCTTTCAAATTGTTATGGTTTGGGGAGCCTTTGAAAACCCTATGATATTCTTCCTTGCTTGGTAATCTCTTTTCTCTCCAGTCATCTTTTTTTGTTCTATCTTTTTGCTGGTGGAAACTAAGGTTATTAGAGCCTTTCGAAAACTCATTGTTCAAGTTATGGGATCCTTGCAAAATACTTGGTATATGTAATTCTAAGTGATCTTGTTTGATGGCTTGGGCCTTTTATTTGTTCAACCTATTCCATGATTCTATGTTGCTAATATTGGGATGTTTATTAGCTGCTCATTATCTTTGTTGTCTTTTTGTATCACTTTCTACTAGTGGGTTCTGGATCATTACAAAATTTAAATGGTTGTAACAATGATCATCACATTGAATACTAAAATAATCCATTTTTTAGGAATTGAGAAGCAGGCATAATTCAGAGGTGATATGAAAGATAGATGACTCTAATTACGTAATGGAAGATAGAATAATCTAATTACATAATATAGCTAATGGACCTCATCATTTTCATTTAAATAGGGAATAAGCATAATAATTTTTAGAAACTTGTATATTATGATATTGACTGGTATATAATTTGGTCAAAATAGAACATCCAGCAAACAAAATGTAGATCATAGATGCCAAATGAAATTTGTTATTGTGAATTCATCTTCTATGATATTTACTTTGATTTGCATCCAAAATGAAACACAACCTCTTTGGTGAGATCATATGTTATACAAAGACCAAAACCAGGCAAGTGAATTGCTTATTTCATAAAGGACCTCTATGGCCATTTAAGGATCTAGAAACCCATTTTAGTAAGAACGATAAACAAAAATCTCTCTATGTATATTAATTTTCATTTGAGGATTTAAAAACCCCAGGCAATGGCTCACGAAAGAGGAAATGGTAGCTAGGTGAGGGGAAGGGAGGCGTTGACCTAGCACTAGGAAGAAAGAATCTTTAGGACTGTAAGATGTTGCTTTAAGCATGAAAGCACAAAAGGGCCAAAACATCTTGTTTCTAAAAACTCGACCAACAAGAATAGAGATGGAATCAAAAGAAATTTAAGCAAACCTCATATGCCCATAAAATTGTAATATAGAGCTATAATCATTTGTGACTCATAGCCAACTATGACAAGAACCTTACAAACCAAAAAATCCTTTGGAAGGCTTGTTATAGTCACATCTTTTGTTGAGTGAATTGGTTTAATGGGAACAATTGCTGATACTATTTTATCAATGATGTAGTTTTTAGATGAATACGAATATTTTCTTTAAGAGGTGCATCACTCATTATTCAACTTAGAGGATAGGGTCATGTATAGAGGGGAAAATATTTAAAATACGTTCATAGAATCGATCTCCAATATATAAGTTCAATGTTTGTCCTTCCATGTAGGGAAAAGACATCAGTAGTGGCTATAGCTAACTTTGCATGCTTATATCTCCTAAACAATATATCATATTTTTTATTTTTTTTATGTCTCCATAAGCGACTTACCTGCTTAAAGATAAGGTTTCAGCTTATGAGTATTAACGATGCACATTATAGGATTCATTATGTGTGAAAGGGTCAAAAAGTGGTCATTTTAAAGTGTCATTTGATACATGACCCCCCATTGCACCAATAATCGTTCACTCAAAATCACCAGTACTTGTGGACAAATGTCCTAGTAGTGATGCACAAATGTCCCAGTAGTGGTTCACAAACCTCCATTAGTGATGCAAAAATAGGCCAATCATTAACCAAAAAAAAAATGATCAACTACTGGTACATAAATGATCAACTATTGGTATATGTGAGATTTAAGTGACCGGTTATTTTTACTATGACAATAAATGAGTGGTTATTGGAGCCCGAGCTACTATTGTTGTCTTTCCCCTACCCAGATTTGTAACAAGTACTAATGAATCATTAAAAAAAGTATTTAGATTCAACCTCTTGAAAACTTCATAGTTGAAGGAACTTGTTTCATCTCTAGGTGAGCTATATATATTATTTGATCAATAGTAGGTTTGGTTGGATAAGTCCCTCAAATTCTAGCTTGGCTTATTCTTGAACCTGATCAAATTTTCGAGTGGGATTATGTGGGCGAGTGATTGGTATTTCTTTCTTAATTCAAGAATTATTCTAGAATTTTGCCTTTGGAGCTCTTATTTTTAATAAGGGTTTTACACTAGGCATTTTTTTGTTTCTTCCAGGATGGTTTTAGTCGACCACTCTAGCAAAATTATTCTCTAACATCCAAACTATGAATGTCAAACACGCCTTTCTTTCTTGTTTTCTATTTTTCCTAGGATATAATTTTTCTTTTCTCATTTGTATTTCTCACATTCACATACATGATTAGATGAGTTTCTCTTTCATTTTAGAAAATTTCAAAATGAATTATTGCAAGATTATACTTTGACAATAATTTATGGATCTCTCAACTCAGTTTTGAAGATAGTTAATTTTATTTCTAAAGGATCCTCTCCTCTAGGGAAAATTGCTAATAACGCTAATTTGAGTGATTATAAATATGACAATAGCATCTATGTTGGAGTAAAACAAAGATAAATTATATTTAAAAAATAATTTTCTTTCAATTTTCAATTTTTGTTCAGAATTATTCTACATGGAAAAACAAACTCAAAAATCAGCTTGAATTTGTGTAAGTTTGGCATGTGGTTAGCAATACCATGACATAACCTAAATATGGTGTTGATGAGAAAAACAAATTTGATCACGATGAAATAATCAAATTGATCATCATGTTTATTGTGTTAAATTAAGTTTAAGGTTCTTTATCTTAGACTCGTCCATAGCCAAAGATGCTTGGTATAAATATAGGATAATGTACAAGGCAAAAATTCAAAATTAAATCTTGAATTTGTAGAGTCAATACATAGCTTACAGATGAAAAATGGAGAATAGTTGGTTCCCTTTCTAAGAAGGATTTCTAAGTTGGGAGATTCACTACAAGCATTGGGAGAAATAATTAACAATGTTATTCTAATGTCTATTGTTTTGCAAGAACTTCCTTCCAAATATAAAGTGTTTTTTCAATGTCTTAAAATATGCACCCAATTTTCAAAAGCAAATAAATCTGCTTCAAAAACTAAACAATTTATAGGCAAATAACATGGTGAGGAGAACCGAGCAATACAATACACCATAAAGGAAACAACACTAAAAATTAATTTACTAGACCTCCCAAATTTGGAAATTTATCTTGATCTCAAAAGATGTGTCCAATTTGTGAAACGATTAGACATTATGAGAAAATTTGTTGGTACAAATCCTTGGTCAAAGGAACATTTGACAATAAATAAAATCAAAAGAAGTCATTTCAAAGTGGCAATACACAATGAGATTAGAAGAAAGAGAAATAACATGGCAATAATGCTAAACAAGATGACTCTTGAAAGAGGTATATGTCTTTTCCCACACTTCAAAAGATAGTTCACAATCAAGTTCCATTTGATATGTGAACTTGGCTGCTACATAGCACATCACCAAATAAAAAAATGGTTTCTTATGTTCTGATTAGATAAATCAGGAAAGGGCCTGAACCCACCATCAAAGTAATATCAAGTCTTAAAGAAGACAATCTAGAGAGAATTCACCAACAGTGAATTCTAGAAACTAAACAAAACATAATCTAAATAAGGAACAGAACCAACAAAAAAACAAAACACTGAACAAGCACCCAAGACCAGCACCAAGCACTAAGGACCAGGAAACCCAAAAAGTAGGTCAACCACCACTGAAAACCAGAAGCTACTTGTTTATCTCCTTCAACTTCTAGAGAAAGGAGGTACATTTAGGAGGCTGAGAAAAAGCAGTATCACCAAAGGCAGTGTCCTCCTGAGTTTCCACCTACAAGTTATCCTCCCTCTTCTTTTGCTTCATCTTTCTTTCATCCAACTCAATCTGGATGGATCTGATAGAGAGGTTTGTCTTCTCCATCATATTCTTGTTGTAGTTAGACAACTCTACCAATTTTTTACTAAGTTGGGACTGGTTATCCTTCATGCTAGCCGGCGCATTAATCATTTCTATTTTCACCTCCTCAGAGGACACCCTGTTCTTCAACTCAATAATTTGGTCATCAATAAGCTCCCAATTATTTAACTTCTGCCCAAAATCATTAGCAACCTCCAAAAGGGTCACATCCCCTTAGTCTAATCCTCAAATTTCATTTCAGATTTCACTACAACTTCAAGCTTATTGATTTTTATTCTAGTGATCTGGACTTGGACAATGAGTCATTTGCTCACATCTTTTTGTATATTAAGACAGATGCACAACTCGTCCACTTTTCTGCCAACACACTCCAAGTCATACAAATCCATAAGGGAGGTGGATAACTTGTAGGGGGAATTGGTTTTGCGGATGACATGATCTCCATGATAGCAAAGTTGGGCTTTAGGTGAAGGAGGAAAAACAGTCAGAGAGGGAGAGTTAGCGGTGGAATTTTCAAGGGTCCACACAGAATCAATGGACCAAGTGGAATCCAACTCATTCAAAAGGTTAACAAATTCATCCTTGTGTTGAACATCAACCTTGAGTTGGTCAGTACCTAGGGCTTTACTCTTTTATTTATGGATAGGGTCGATGCAGGTAGAGCCAGGGGAGGGAGCGGTAGGAAGAGCTTTGTCTTGAGACTGGATGGGGCTAAAAGTGAGATAATTTAACTCAATTGATAGAATAGTACTAGGTCCAATTTGAGGCATAATATTGAGGTAGAAATTGTATAATATCAAGATGAGGCCCTGGTGGAGAAGGACCCCCTCCTTGTCCTTGACCTTAGACACAGATTGAGTTAAAGAAGAAAAACTCCAAAAGGGAAAGTTGAATTTTATGCCTCTATAAAAATGGTTTAACATAGGAAATAAATGGGAGTGGAAGCATTTGTATCTACCTTCCAAAGTGATGAACTTGATAAGAATGGATGCAACAACCTTCCAATCGCTCGGTGGCTACTCTTTGTTGAACCCATTTTCCAGTCTCGACACCTTCTCACCAAGGTCTAAGAAGTGTCAAAAGTCATCTTTGTAATAGGCCTTTAAATTATGAGGCACCTACTTTCCCTCCATACTCAAATAAATCATAGCGGTGATGGTTTCCGCTAAAACGATAAAGGAAACCCCACCAATAGTGACTTTCCCATCCACCCAAGACTTGGAAAACTTCTAGAAAAGATAAGGGTTGAAACCCCTCATAACCTTGACATAATTATCAACCTCACCATTTGTAATAATATTCCAGACCTTCTCATCTTTCTTGTAATCCTTGAAGGTGTCTGGCTCGATCTGGTTTAATTCTCTATCCATCCTTCTTATAGAGAAGCCGTGACAGAGAAGAGCACCAAAATAATTGAAAAAACCAAGCCTCTGTGAAATTCTCAAGCCCCAAGGAGAAATCTTACACAATAATATTTTTGGCTCAGATAACCACAACATACATAGAAAAACTGTGAACACAAAATGCAAGCTCCGAGAGGAGTACTTAACATTTATTATCATCAAAAATTACATGATGTCTTCATTATTGCCTAGTTTGGAAATATCCCTTCTGATCTCCACATGAACCACCTAGAGGAGAAAATTCATGCCTTCCCAAAAAATAACATTTTTCATGAATCTACCTTCCACCACGAGACTATTCGTAGTGTCGTTACCCTCCCGGAAAGTATATTGGTAGTAAAACTCCTCCAACATGGCAAGGAGGCAATCAAGTTTTTCAAAAATGTGCATTGTTTCCCATCCCACCTTGTGTTAGTATACAAAAGCACTGAGAGGGGGGTGAATCAGTGCAGACAAGTACTTAATCATTTTCACCACCAATCTAACAAAGTTAATCAGCAACTTCCAAACAATGAAACATACAACTGATGATATCAAATAGAAGTAAATAACATCAAGCATCCACATAAGAAACACACATAACACAAATATTTCTCATGTAGAAACCCTTGTAAGAGGGATAAAACCATGGCGGGTATAACATCCACAAGCCCACTACAACAATAAATGAGTTTTCCCTATTAGGAGCTACAAATACCTATTCTGAGGGTTCACCCTATTAGGAGTGACAAGTACACTATTAGGAGTACAATCACATCAATTATGATCTGCCTCACTAGAGGATTTAAAACTCTTTTTATGAGTCCACCTGGTTAATGGATTTACAATAAGAACCTATTAGGGTTCACTCGGTTAAAGGATTTTTCTTGTTGCAACTGCTAGGGAAAAACAAGATGAATGATCTGGATGTAGCACTACTTTCCTATCAGATCCAATTTTTTCTCTACTCTCTGACGCTGCACTAATCTCTTCTCCTTCGATCTCTGATTTCTCCACTTGAAAATATGATTGTAACGCTAAATCAAATGATTTAGATCATCTTATATAGTGTTGTCCTTAGGTCACTTAAAACCTAGAAACTTTCCATCATAGTCAGCACAAAGTATTAACTAGCCACCTCGAGATTACTATCAATAATACCTAACATATCAACATCAAACGTAATATCCATCTTTATGATCAATATCTGACCTTAGATCTACCACCTTAACCAATTTAATATGAAACTTTGATCGGTGAACCAATAGGTATATACTATCTTCTCAAATAACTTAATTAACTGTCACAGTCGGAATCATGGATTCCACTAACCATATACAAACCTCCTCTAAGATCGCAACACCTGGTATGTATTGCAACTCTACCGCTACAAAAATTCTCTGACTGAAATTGTTCTTCCTATACAATGATCATTGCACTCAATTGTTTCTTTCATTACCGATCATGCAAAGATCTTACTGGTCACTCCAATCATGTTAACTAACAATGTTTCCATCAATGACAACCAATTATGCATCCCTTATGATCACTCCTCATAAGATCTCCAAAAATCACCATAATGCCAACACATTGTACTTGCCAGACAGGTTTATTATTACATTCATTGCATCACCCTCCACAACTATCTTTTGATAACCACGATTAACCGCCATCATCACCCCATGGTAAATCACTTACACCTTAGCCATCTGGGCAATCTGAGTTCCTAAATTCATTGTGAACGCTGCCAATGTGGCTCCACGCATGTCTCGAATGAGACCACCCCCACCCGCCCTACCCGACTCCATGCATGTCTCGAGTGGTTTCTTATATTAAAACCCCATTATTGTAAAGTTTCTCTTACAGATGACACGGCCTATAACATCCAAGGTATTGATAAAATCTCCTTGCAATTTGGTTGCATATATTTTTGTAGTATTGAACTAGGAATTACCAAAAATAATATATTTATTGAAATCAATTTATTGACAGCAATTCGAGGATTGCATTTAATAAATTGATGATAAAAATATATATCTCATTTGTCATAAATCTAAAAGTTCAAAGAGGATTTTATATGCTTCTTAAATTTATAAAAAATTTAGGTTTGATTCAATTGACAATAATCAAGCCTTGGTGGATAAGAATAATATTTTTTTAATGGAATTGTTGAATTGAGAACTAACTATTTCTTACTCTTTCTAAGAAAGGCATGGTGAAAGGGCTTCCATTACTAGATAAGACGAGTGTTACATTTCCTAGTTCTCTTGATTGAAAACAACATCGAGCACTTTTCAATACTAGTGAACTAATTCATCTCCTCAAGTGAATGCAACTCTGTATCAATAAATGATTGGATATTTGATTTACTTGACATATACTAGACCAGATATTAGTTTTTTGTTAATTATGTTTCATGATTATTGCAGGAACCAAAGGTGTTTCATTGGAAATCAATGAAATGACTACTGGGGTATATTAATCATGGTTTGTAATATTGAAGGAATGATCAATAATTCTTGACATGGTACATAGATTTAGATTATGCAAGATCTATTGATGATAGGAAATCCAAATCTAGATTTATTTTCTTCTTTGATTTAGGTCATATATCTTGGGGAAGTAAGAAGCAAACCATGATTTCTAGTTCCTTAATATAAAAAGAATATTGTGTAGCAAGTGCACTAGTTTGTGAAGCATATTAGAATAATTTGGATTACCTCAAAATAAATCAACAATCATCTTTTGTGGTAATCAAACTATTCTCAATCTTGTTCACAATTCAATATTTTGTGAAAGAACCAAGCACATTGAGGTTGACCGCCACTTCATATGAGAATAGGCTTAACAAAATAATATTCAGCTCCATTTCTGCTCTATTGTACGTACTGACATCTTCACCAAGCCTCTTAGGCATATGAAGTTTGATATAATTCAAGGTTCTCTCTTTATTACTTTAAAACACTGATGTAGTAGGGACGAACATTTGCATATTCATCATTGTTGCCTTTAAGAATCTTGCCTAACTTTTCAAGATGTGATCTCATTTCACCCACTTTTTTTAAAACTACTTCAATAAATTGTTTTTTGAAAACAATATAATAGACCTTTATTTATTAAACAATTAATCAAATAAAATCTTTACAGCAATACAATCAATAGTACTTTTTTACTACCAATTTTTTTTATAATTATCAAGAAAATATAATAACTAATAACTAATCATAAAATCATTTGTTCAAATATAATCAATAATTAATTTAATATTAATATTACTTTTATATAAATATTTTTTAAAAAAAAAAAAACTTATAATATTTATAAAAAAATACTAAATAAATGATAAAACTACTTAATACCAAGCAGGTTAAATGTGCATACCATGTACATCTATTGAACTGTTTTAAAAATTCTACAACCCTCATTAACCAACTGAAAATACAATTCAATTTTTCTTTGATATTTAGTGTCCTCGAGATTAACTTAAGAACAGATGTTCAATAGGAGATGATCTTTCTTAAAATCCCATTGTGAAATTATATCCAAAGTAATCATTACATAACTCACGACTTCAGAAAGAGAAGTCTCCCCACCATTCAAAACATAGATTTTGGTTATTGGTCATATGAAAATTATGAAGACAAAACAATAAAACATACAAAGAATTCAATTACTGCTTATAAGAGATCAGCCAACTTTCGACGAAGCAAGTCATGAGCAATGATCTTGTACACATTTTGTGTAGGGTGAAAACTATCCCAAAATACATATTGGGAAGCATTAGTGCAGGTAAATGGGGTCCTTATGTTGCACAAAATAGCCACTTCGATTAGTCCAGTCCCACAACACCCATTTCCTACTTCCTCAAAACCTGCCAACCACCATTACAAACATATGAAGTTAAAAACCAGTTTCATTATGTGGACTATGAACATATTTCTTATGGTAGATGATAATTATAATTACCATGTTTATGAGGGTTTTCTATCATATCAAATAGAATGCTATAAATGTCACCATAGGCAATCTTCACTCCTACCAACTCTTTTTTCATTCTTTCTACCAATGAAATCAGCTTCTGATTGAATCCTTTAGAAGCCTCGTTGAAATCATCAATGCATCCATGTTGGTATAATCCCCCCCTCAGTGTTCTCTCTGAAGGCAAGCATCCCAGAGGAGGTATACCTATGCAAGCAATTCTTCTTGCTCCCAAACTATAGATTTCCTGTAAAAGGAATTTAGCATTAAAATCTTATGCATGGTTTCAATGGAGGAATCTATATCAGGTGGGATTTATGAAGCGAAGTCATAACATGCACCACTATAAGCAGATCGTTGATTATTCAATTGAGGAATCAATATCAGGTGGGATTTACTATGGGAAGTTGAATATGCACTGCTATAAACAGATCATCAATTATTCAAGTGAAGTCCTAACATGCAACACTATAAACAGACAATTGATCACGAGTATAAAACAGATTGACTCATTCAAACTCAAACTCTATTTGCCTGGTCTAGTAAAGATATTGTTTAATTATGAAGTATGGATAAAAGGATACCTGGATAAAATTAGAAGCCAATTCAATGAGGAAATCCTGGTATTGCTGAACTGTGTACTGCTCCATTCGAAGTGGATTAACAAAGTAATTGTTGACCCAATCGTTGCTCCCCATGCTAATGCCATATATTGCCTCTGATAAAATATGAGTGGCATTTTCTTCTCCTACCAAATCTCTCAATTTCTTTTGATAAACTTTGAAGTACTCCACTTGTTGCCAAAGAGGTATTACAGACTGAAATCTTAAGTTACCAAGTTATGATATTGAAATACATGCATGCAAATGTAACAACTTGATGAATATAGAGAAAAGTATATTACCAGTAGTGTTGCTGTGAGATTGTCATATCCAGTGCCTGCCGAAGCAAAACTCACTCCAGTAATTAGATCTTGGTTGCTCAGTGTAGGATCCAAATAAGCCGGTAATAATTCCTTTATGTTCAACTCAGATGCTGAAAATAAAAAGATACAAATAATTTAGTCTTGAGGGTAGATCAGATGGTCAAGTCGTTGGAAAACGGGGATGATGGTCGGGATGGTCAAGTCATTGGAAAACATGTACCATGGACCAGATGGTTAAATCGTTGAAAACACAATGATGGATTTGATGGTGAGTCATTGGAAAATACGAACAATGGATCGGATGGTCAAGTCATTGGAAAACACAAACAATGGATCAGATGGTAAAGTCATTGGGAAGCATGGACAATGGATCTGATGGTCAAGTTGTTGGAAAACACAGATGATGGATTAGGTGGTCAAGTCATTGGAAAACACAGATGATGGATCAGATGGTATAAGTTGTTGAAAAATACGAACAATGAATCCAATGAAGTCCTTGGGAAACATGGACAATGGATCAGGCAGTCAAGTTGTTGGAAAACATGGATGATGGTTTAGACAGTCAAGTCGCTGAAAATCACAGATAATAGATTTGATGTTCAAGTCTTGAAAATTATAGACATGAAAATTACAGATGATTAATTTTAAATGGTCAAGTCGTTGGAAAACACAGATGATGGTTGTGACAAGTAAAAAATAATAAAAACAAGACTTAATTAAAGTAGAATAACAAATAACAAATGCTTCCAAGTACCTATATAGTCTGTAACAATCTTGCCATTGCAAAACCTGCCAGTGGGTATTTTATCATAGAAATCTCTTCCATAAGGAGGAAAATTGCTCTTTATAAGAGTGGAAATGTAGTTATTGTTACCAGGATCCACAGTTGAATCACCAAATATTATAAGAGCAGGCACTACTGGTTTGTTCATGCCATTCTCTGCACCTACTGAAGCACCACAGCAAAGAAAGCTCCTGTTGCTGATGACTATGATAAGAACCAAAGCAAGCTCTAAACAAAATCTAATTAAAGCATCCATAGCGTTTCTTGGGCACTGCTAATACTTTGCACAGTGTTAGAGCACAATTATATTAGTGAAAACCACCCGTTAATAGCTTGGGAAATTATTTGAAAAGAAATTATCATACAAGTTCCAGTTAGTCAACCAGGAAAATTTTGGAATGCAATTTCCTTCTGACACAACACCAAATATTCATAAAATTGAATATTCAGCCTGCAACATTTTTCATATCAATTTATGACTGCAAGCAATTATTGGGAGCTTGTCGTGGCGTCGTTTTAGGGATTCTTTCTAATATATTCTTAACAACTTATCCCATTAACATTGAATGACTGACAGAATCAGTACCGACTGGTTGTCAATCCAGAACATATGGAAGCAGTATGTATAGATATGCTTTGTTGATGTGGTGTCAGCATTAAGGAGGTAATGTATGCGTTTTATTCCTGACATGGCATTAAATGATAACAACGACAGATTTCTCCCAATACCAAGAGAAAGGACTGTATCTACTCAATTATAGCATTGCTCATGCAGATGCATTGCATTACCTTTACAGGATCATATATTCTTTATTTAGGTAGTTTATCTGAAATCATATTATTAGATGAATTTATGTGAATTTTATAAAGGTGTTACTGTAATTTGGGTCAAGTCACCTTACTAAATCAGAATTTACAAAATTAATCAATTAATTAATTGTGTTTTATAATTCATGATATCTTTTTAAGTTTAGATAACTTGGAAGGAAATGAAAGGTCCTTTTATAGTCCACTATATCAGCCATATGTTTTTGGGTCTACATATGGCGACAGTAATATGGGACCACCCGGTACTCCTTTCTATTCAGTATATTAGACTTCCTATACTCCCAGTTCAAATTGTCTTTGTGTTTTGACAAGTTCAAATTAAAGTCATTTGGCTTATTTTTAATTGTTGGTTTCATTATTTTTGAGAAATCCTCATTATTGTGTGCTCCTATAACAAGTTTTTTAAAAAATATTATAATATAATTTTTTTAAATGATTTTTTTCAGTATGAATAAACTTAAATGAAATAATGATACTATTAAGATTAATAAATTTGATAATTTGTAATTACTATTTTCTGAAAGTAAATTGGAAGAAGAATAGTGATACTTAGTTGTAAATTCAATGACAAAGAATTTTAGATTTTTATTTTGTCTAGGATCATGCCTATAGAGCTAGGTTAGATCCGTTATTATAGTTTCATCCTTTGGATTTGAACTCATTCCTACATAATTTGGAATACTGCTCTAAAGTTTCTAGAAGTGATCTTTTTTTTGTTCTTCTCTCCATTGATATCTAATGGAAATATCTAAAAAATAACTAGAGAGAATTTTCATTGTTTTTCCAGGAGACATTAATTTATTCTAGGTCAACCTGATAAGGCCTAAGAATGATGTATGTAGATTTGTTCTACTCCCTTCTTCTTTAGGATATGGATAAAGAGGTGTGGATCTTGAGAAGATTAAAAGAAAAATTTGATAAAATAGACCTTGAGGTAAAACATATCCAAAACACATGAAACTCCTATAATTTTTCACTCGGCAAAAAATTGTTGGTTTACCTCAGACCAAGGGTTTGACACCTCTATGAGAAAATGTAATCTAGGCATGTGGAGACCAAAATATATTATTCTTAACCCTTGAAGATTTAAAAAACATTCTCACTTCACACTCAAATTTGGTAGTGACACTAGTATAAGTTTTACTATGAATGGCCTTCATAAGGATTACAAACACTTTTCATATCAAGGTTCAAGTGAAATTGAAGCAATGTGATGGGTAAACTAAGTCCAACTAACTAATAGTTTATTTATTAAATGTTTCTCACAAATACAGTAGTTTGTGGCTTTTGGGTAAGTGCACCAAGATAGGAAACAAAAAAAGAAGTAACTTTATGTTTTGGCCCATATTGGAACATAGAGCGTTACTAAGCGAGAGAGGATGAGACAAAAAAAAAGTGGAGAGAGGAGGAGGAGGTGTTGGAAATATATTACATGCAATGTGACTGAGAGGGGGGGTGAATCAGGAACCAATAAAACTTATTCTTCTTTAACCTCAATTAGATAATCTAATCTGATTGCATGCATAGAAAAGAAATAATCATTCATAACACATGACACGGTATTTGGTTACCCAGAAACCTTCCAAATAGAAAGTAAAACTAGCATGGGGATGGTACCCACAAGATTTAGTACTGCAGTATAAATTTAGCCTGTTAGAGCTTACATTGACCACTTCTGATGGCCTGCCCTATTAGGAGCAATAAGGATTATTAAGTCCACCTTTTTAAAGGATTTTATACAATACAATAAAGTAATGCAACTCTGTTAGGAGATTTACAAAGGACTGTTAGGTCCACCTAGTTAGAGGATTTTGTTGATCTGCCTGTTAGAATGAACCAGTAGATTATCTGCTTATGCAACTCTGATTTGCTGAATAAGATCCTTTGATTTATAACTAATCACCTGATTGTGATGGATGAGTCTCTGATGTACTTTTATACTTCTACAATCTTCTAATCAATATTCCACTTCATATTCGCATATACACTTGTTCACATACACATTTTGGATAAATAAAATATCTTACATATATATCTTATCCAAAACAAATGACTTCATAAGTCAGCTTCCATTACATACAATGATATCAAACAATATATGCAAGGTCGGCTCAATACTATCACTCGGGTCCAGAAGTCTACTCAAATGATAAACTAATACTCAGGCAATATGCTGATCACTCGGGTCACACTGATCACTCGGGCGATGCTGGTCACTCGGGCAATACTGATCACTCGGGAAATACTTAATGACTAAGTGTTTTGACACTAATTGACAACATGTCTTGCCATAAGGTCTACAATCTCCCCCTTTGGCATTAGTGATAGAAACAATTATCATTGAACTCTAAATCTGATATGTCAAAACTCCCCCTTACCATCTGCTCAGGTTTTGACACCTTCTCTATTGCTCGGGTCCAACTGACTCTATTTTTTTTTTAGTTGTTTATGTAATGTATATCTTCTTCTCTACTCAACTATACATGTATTTCCTCAATGTATATACACTAAATTTTCCCCCTTGTTTTTGACATAAATGCCAAAATATATCTACAAGGTAATTCCAAAGTAGGATAGGAAATCACAATGTACCTTAAAAATTTGAGACAAAGAGCTGTCCCAATTTTCTTGTAGCACCTTCATGATGTGCAATTCTATCTGTAGCTCGGCTGACAACTCTATCATAAGTTCTGCAACTGATAAATTATTGTCATGAATGAGTGCCTTGGCATGTGTGATGTGTTTCTGCATTGCATCCATGTGTGGTAGGAATTCGCTCTGGATGGCTGTAAGAGAATCTCTAGTCCTTGCTTCTTCTCTCAGTAACTCAGCTTGTAGATCACTCAAATATTTGATCTTCAAAAAGTGTGTTGAGCTTGTGCTCGGATCAAGTGCCAATTGCTTTCCACTTTCCTTCAGATATGCATCAATCTTTACTAACTTATTCTTTATCTCCACAGTAAAGTTAGAAGTATCACTCAACTTTACAAATAATGCTACTACATTAGTCATGGTGTTTTCTAGAGTGCTAATAACATTGGTTAGCTGCACCTGGTCAATTGTAATCTTCTTTGCAACATTCTCTAGAACCTTGTTTTCAAACTTTCTTTATGCTTTCTCAAGTAGTTTCTCTTGACCATTTAAGTTTGTATTAAACTTATGGACTAAGTCAACAAGTTGGTCCATAATAAATTCATTCTCATTGACTTCAATCTATAGTGCATCTTGGAATATGCCTTTTATATCTTCAGGCACTCTATTCCTCTTTTTCTCTTCTCAGAGCTTCTTTTGGATTTCTCTTTTCTTCCATAGCTCTCCAAGTATATCCATTTTCTCTACAGACAAGTTGGAAAGATCCCAATTTGGAATTACAATGTCTTCTTCAAGATCAATCTCATCATTATTCACTTCCTTCTCCTTACCTTTGATCTTGGGATTAGGTGAAGGAACAATTTCCTTACCTTTTCCTTCCTCATCTTGTACCTCAGTTTCAATTGAATTAGGTCATCAACCTTTACTGTACCAATTGTTGAATCAAGGTTAACTGAAGAATCAATACTGGCTGAAGAAATATTTACCTTGTCCATTTGTGACTCGGTTATGCTTGGCCCAGTAATAGGTGGATCTTGTTTCTCGGTTCCCACTGATTCTATAACCTTATCCTTGCTCAAAGAAAATATGTTCAGGATAGGTGATTGGGGCAAGGATGCCATCACTGCTACTACAATTTGTTCAGCATTAGACTCTTCAATTGTTTGTACCTCGGTAATGTATCATCATTGGTGTGTTCACGAGGATATGATCTTGGTACTTCTACCTTATAATCCCCTTTCACTTCAAATATAGATTTCCACACTGTTGTGGCATGCTGCACTACTTCTTCTATCTTTTTGTTCAGTATCTAGAAGGTCCTGAATCTCAGAGTGTGATTGTTTTCATATTTGGTCATTGCCTCTTTTATCTCTTTATTTTTCATAGCAGGCATGACTTCCCTCAAGGTATGTTCCCTTATGTCTTTTTTAGTTCGGAGTGCAATGAACCAAGGAATAGATACTGCTTTGAACAGATCTTGAGTCATATGGCTCTTCAACTCACAAGTTTTATATTTCCATTTAGCCATTTTCTGCAGAACTACTTCCTCAATCTTCTTTTGTTCCTCCTTAGTCCTTGAAGCGTAATTCAATGACTTAAGAGAACTCATACCACTGCCTCCTTTCAGATCTCCAATGTTCTACTCAAGTGTAGGTGGTGGTTTCTTGGAGAGAACTGTATCAACTTCTTCATCATCATCGTCATCATCTTTACCCAATACAAGTCTCCTTCTTGATCTCCTTGGTTTGCTGGTAGTGAGGATAGATGTAAGGGCCTTAGGTGTTCTCTTGAGATCTAGCCTATTTTTCTTCTTAGGAGGCTCTACTTCTACCTCTTCCTCTTCCTTTTCAGATATGTCATCTTCTATCTTGATTTCATCTCCTTGGCTTACTGAGATAGAAGGAGAAGTCTTTCCATACTTCTTTCCAAACTGTTCCATCCTTTTCTTTCCTCTTTTCAAAATTTTAGGGATTTCAATCTCTATAGATATCCTGCTTTTTGCTTCTTCATAAGTACCAAAGTATGGTGCCTTGCGATTGACAGGCTCATTCACAAGAGCTTTAATGATGTTCTTGGTCTCATCTATGTTAACCTCATATGCAATAGGTTTCACCCATGCAACCCTAGGCTTGACTACTTGAATGTATACCTTATCACAGTCAACTAGGAAACAAATATCATCCTTAAAATCTTCAACTAGTTGTTTAGGAATCCTGTATTTACTCTGCATTTTCTGTCTGAAATTCTCAAAATATCCATCCATGATGTTCTCAAAATTATCTCCTAATTCAGCTATGAATTCATTTATCTAGTGGATAATAGGTATGTCCTTCTTCCATACTACTGTGCCCTTGCGAGGAAAGAATTTTTTAACATAAAATAATATGCAGACCAAAAGAGAACCGAACTTACATGGATTTTTCTCGGATGCCTGGATGCTTTCCATATTCTTGCTTAACTAGATGAGATGCAACTCGGCTAGGTCAAATATCGCCTTGTATTCTAAGTCCACAGCTTCACACGATACACTATTTGGTCTGCTGGAACTATATATCTTGTGAGCTATCACATGAATCCCAAACTTCAATTCCATGTCAGTAACTCCATTTAGTCTCATGCCTCTTTCATCCCACTCGGCAAGAGTTAACTCAGCTAGCCTATCTCTGGTTAGGGTTTTGGTAGCCTTAGATTTGTTGAGCATTGTGTACGCTGTTACTCGATGTATCATTGTCTTTGTGATCTTCACAGGTTGTTCCAACCATAGTTGCATGTCATCGACGTGGCTAAGAATGAATCTAATCCATTTGACTTGGAAATTCTTTGGCATGTGTGGGATGTGGGTTAAACCTTTAGCCTCAAGATGCTTGTGCTCGGGCTTCAAATTCCCTCCTACGCACAATTTCTCATATGCTTGATTCATCTCAATTGTTCCAAGCTCCTAGATGTCACAATGATAGAAGCTTCAAATGTCATTGACCAGTAATACCCTTGGAGGAATTAGGGAATGAGCTACCAACAGATCTATTTCCTCTACTACTGTTGGATGAAGCTTAAACTCTAGAGGGTTACAGACAGCATTTCTCACCAACATCTCAGATCCTTTCTTACATTTTCTATTGGATGTGGATGCCATATCTCTCAGAGAATTTGATCAAACTTCACTTTCAAACACAAATTCACTCTGAATCGCTAAGGGCTCTTAATTGCTCTGCAAACTGAAATCTTTGTAAACAATAACCTTTTCAATTCATCATTTATCAGAGTTTTTACCATTTAAGTATTTCATTAAATGCTCCGTACATAGTAGTTGGCATAGCTCGGGTATTTCTCCTAGGCTTACTCATAATCTCAGCAAAAACTAACTTCCCAACTCTTATAAAACCTGACTCAGCTCGGTTAAGCTAGAGTAGCTCAGGTGCAACTGAGATCCTGACTCGGTTAGCACCATAATATGTCGTAATGCATCAATATACAGATTTGGACTTGCTAGCATATCTAGAACTAATGTATGATGGCTTGAATGCGTAGTTCTAGTCATCTCCTTGCATCTCTATTCTATGATGGTACATCCACCCAACTCACTATCTTGGGTGCCATTTGATCCTTCATTGTTTTGGTCAAAACTTTCAAAGGATTTCCTTACCCATTGTTGATTCATCTGAGTTCTGATTTTTGAGACCTTTGATTTTCCTTTCTTAAAACTAGTATCCACTTTTCCTCTATTCATGCAATTCTTGCTTAGATGACCGAGTTGATTACATACATAACATCTCTTATTAGGATTTCTTCTTTGGAGGTGATTCTTTGTACAATTTGCACCAATGTGTCTATACTCTCCACAATGACAACATATGTACCATGTGTTGTAATCCCAACCAAAAATTTCTTTAGCTAGTTGTTCAGCAGGGTTCCATTTCTTAGTTCTGCACTCGGAAGATCTATGACCTTGTTTGTTACATTTGAAACATTTTCCTTCAAACTTGGGTTTCTCAGTGCATTCACTTGCTCTATGTCCATGTTTGTTACAACTATGGCATTTACCATTAAACTTTGATTTTCCATTGCTCCAACATTTATTTGATGTATGCCCTAACTTACCACAGTGATTACAAGTAGGTTTCATGTTGTTTTGAGCTCCTTGCTTTGAGGATTCACCTTGTTCAGTATAACCTAGTCCAGTCTATCCATGATGTCTGATTTATGTTGACTAATTTGTACTACCTTGTGAATTCATCATACTTTCATTGGTTTGCCTTTCTGTGTTGAGATCACTCTGCAGTCTTTCATTTTTTGTCCTTAGGTTGATAACTTCTTGATTTGTATTATTGATTTAATTTGCCAAATCTTCTTGTTGGAGTGACAAATGATGGATTTCATTTTCTTTTTCTTCTAATCTTGTACTCGACAATCTCTTATCTTGTGCCAAATTTATGTCATCTTCTGCTTGATTCTTTTGTTCTATGAATTCACATAATCTGACCGAAAGAATTTTTTGTTCTCTTTTCAACTTTCTAAATTCTTCACATAGATTGAGATTATTTGCAAGAAAGTCTTCAATGGCTGCATCAGCTTCTTCAAAACTTTTGTCTTTGCAAAAATCTTCAATTCTTTCTTCTATGTAATTCTTGTCATTCATTTTTACTGCTAAATATTTTCTTCTTTTCTGGGAAAGAGAGATCTGCTCTTTGAGTTTCTTGATCTGATCCATGGCCACTTGTAGATCTATCTTTTCATTTTCAATGGCTTTCTCTAGTCTGTATGTTTCCATTGCCTCTGATCTTTGCTCAAGTTGTTAAACTTATGTAGAGAGAACCTTTAGCTCTGATACCAATTGTTGGAAATATATTACATGCAATGTGGCTAAGAGGGGGGGGGTGAATCAGGAACCAATAAAACTTATTATTCTTTAACTTCAATTAGATTATCTAATCTAATTGCATGCATAGAAAATAAATAATCATTCATAACACATGACACGATATTTGGTTACCCAGAAACCTTCCAAATAGAAATTAAAACTGGGGTGGGGATGGTACCCACAAGATTTAGTACTACAGTATAAAGTTATCCTGTTAGAGCTTACATTGACCACTTTTGATGCCCTTCCCTATTAGGAGTCATAAGGATTCTTAAGTCCAGCTTGTTAAAGGATTTTATGCAATACAATAAATTAATACAACTCTTTTAGGAGATTTACAAAGGACTATTAGGTCCACCTGGTTAGAGGATTTTGTTGATCCACCTGTTAGAATGAGCTAGTAGATGATCTGCTTATGCAACTCTGATTTGCTGAATAAGATCCTTTGATTTATAACTAATCACCTAACTATGATGGATGAGTCTCTGATGTACTTTTATACTTCTGCAATCTTCCAATCAATATGCCACTTCATATTCATATATACACTGGTTCACATACACATTTTGGATAAATAAAATATCTTACATATATATCTTATCCAAAACAGATGACTTCATAAGTCGGCTTCCATTACATACAATGATATCAAACAATATATGCAAGTTCGGCTCAATACTATCACTCGGTTCCAGAAGTCTACTCGGGTGATAAATTGATACTAAGGAAATATGTTGATGACTCGGGTCACACTAATCACTTGGGTGATGTTGGTCACTCAAGAAATACTCATCACTCGGGCGATGTTCGTCACTCGGGCAATACTGATCACTCAGGCAATACTTAATGACTAAGTGTTTTGACACTAATTGACAACATTTCTTGCCATAAGGTAGGGAGGTAGGTAGGGAGAGGTATTTATAGACAAGGATGTCTCCTAATGGGGAGGTAGGAAAGGAGATAAGTTATCTCCCTATCTACCTCCTCCCCCCTCACCCCTTCTCTCTATCTCATCCATCTCTCTCATTTCTTCCCTCTCTCCATCTCTACTTGTCTCTATCCCTCACTCTCTCTACATATCTATCCATCAACCCTCAACCATATCCCTCATCCTTAGGCACTAAATCATATGTGTTAATCCCTTAAACATATATAATAAACCCTATACCCTCAAACCTAAACCATGTCCCTCAATCTTAGGCCCTAAAGAATGTATTCTAAACTCTCAACCCTAAATTATATCCCTCAACCCTAAGCCATAAATCCTATGTGTTAAACCCTCAATCCTAAACCATGTGTTATCAACCTCAAACATTGTACCTATAAGGTAGGAAAACAAGGTCACTAGTTTATACAAACTAGGAACTAGGAATTTATTGTTACTCAACTTATGGAGTAGATAATGAAGACCGAGATCAAAGGTATATACAAGATTGTAGAAAGGATTAGATTAGTTATTATTTTGTCATTGATGTCAAGTAATTGATTTTTGCTTCATATTGAATTGCCATATCTTTCTGATTTGATTTAATTGGGAAAGTTAATAAAATATCAGACAACAATAAGTTCATCTTGAAATAATTGGTTTCTACTTTATCAAGTCAGTAAAGAAGATTGGGTAAGTCGTTAAGACTAAAGAGTTAAGTTACCAAGAATAAATAAGTGTGTTGGTAAAGGGTTATGTAAGTCGGTCAACACACCGAAACATTGAGGCACTGAGCAGTGCATGTTAGTCATAGAACCGAGAGTTAGTTGTCGAGCACAACAGATGATAGAAACAAGGATAAGAATGCATTTAATGGTGAGCCACAATGATCTGTATTATTCCAAGAATGAATAAGGAGTTGATTACAAGATCTACGCATAGGAAAATTCAAGGAAGAGATCTATACCGAAAGAGATCTATGGTATAGATTAAGCGGAAAAAGTGAAGGTTTTACTTCCAAGAAAAGTGCAAGTTCCAAGGTGATACTGAAGTGGTTAACTGAGTTTCAAGTGCACTGAATCAGTTCAAAAAGTTGACCTAACGGTTGAGCGTGATTGAAGGAAAACCTAAACAAGGAGATTAAGAGGCAAAAATAGAGTCTATTTAAAGGATGGATTCAAATAACAAAGGGCTGCCCATTTGAAGTGTTAAAGTGCTACCGAGTGAAGTAGTAAAGAGAAAAGAGGTGCAAATCTGAGTCTAAAGCAGAGATTAATGAAGTATTGATGTCATTAGTCAAAGATAATATAAGGGATCTAATCAAGCAAGAGGTAGTTGCAGTTTTATAGATCATTTTATACATTGTTGCTTATTAGCATTTGTAACAGAGAAATCTCTTAACCGAGTGGACTTAACAGTCATATTGTAGAATCATTGAGAAACGTGACATTCTAAAAGAGTGTTTAAAGCCCTCTAACTAGGGCACTCCTAAAAGGGTGAAGATCTTAACAGATCTTAGGTAAATCCCCTAACAGGGTCACATATAATAATATGTATTGTAATCTTTAACAGGATTGCCTTTTAACCGAGCATACTTCAAAAGAGTATTTTCATTTGTGGGTGACAATTCCCATAGAGGTTTTTCCCAAATTGAGTTTCCTCATTAAATCTAGTGTTAAATGTGTTGAATATTTCAAGTGAATGGTATTTACTGTTTATGCAAGTTATTGTTTGAGTTATTGAATTTATTTGGTGATTTTGTTGTTGTTGTTGTTTATCCTACCGAGTTGAATCAGAGTTGAGTTTTAAAGTTTAAATTATCATATTTTTCTTATTCACCCCCCTCCCCCAGTAATCCAACAATTGGTATCAGAGCTAAGTACTCTAAGAGATAATTTTAAAATACTTGAGTTAAAGATCTGAAGATTAATAAGAGGGAGGCACCAAAGTTGAATAAGGATAATTTCTCTACATGGAAAAATAGAATGAGGTTGCACCTATCTAGGATTGGAGAGTATGAACTAGACTATATTCACAATGAATATTCACCGCCACCATTTGGACCTTTGACACTTGAGAAGATAAGAGAAAGACAAGACCACACACAAGTTATGATTGAGATATCATCTACTCTCGCCGATCTAGAGTTTAACAAACTTAAAGGATGTGATACATAAAAGAAGATGTGGGATAAGATTGAATCGGTACATGGTGGAGATCATCATGTTCAGAAGGCAAAAGCTGAAAGCTTAAGAGGAAATTTTGATTTTGTGAGAATTAAAGAAGGTGAAAATGTTACACTATACAATGCAAGACTCAAGGAAATTGTGAATGCTATAAGAGGTGTTGAAGGACAGATAACTGAAGAATATGTGACAAGAAAACTATTGAGGACATTGTTACCTTTGTATGTCATCCGAATATCTACAATACAAGAACTGAGATCCATTCCTCAGATGACTATTTCATTGGATGCTACTATTGGTAAGTTGATTACTTTTGAGCTTAATGATTTTGATAATAGTTTACCTGCCACTGCTAGGATTGAGTCTGCATTTAAATCATCTTTGAAGATTTGAAGTTCTAGGGAGTCTAGACCTAGTGATGGTTATGCAAGCAATGCTAGTGAAAGATTCTATATTTGCAAGAGTGAGTTAGAAAAACTGTATGTTGAATATGAAGCAAATGAAAAAGATTTTGAATCCCTACTAGCTAGAAGACTACAAAGAGGAAAAGGAAAGTATCGAGGTAAGCTACCTTTGAAATTTTTTTAATGTAACAAGATTGGAAATTGCTTCTAGATGCCCTCAAAATGGTAGTGATGAGAAGAAAGGCAACCGAGATGATAACAAAAGAGAAAACAGATTTAGGAGATTCTGAGATTTCAAAAACAAAGGTAAGAAGTCATGTCATATTGCTAATGAAGGACTAATCAATGATGACACATATGATGATGATGGTGAAGAAGTTGTATATGTTTCCATTAAGGAAAATTTTGATGAAGAAAAGGAAGAAAAATCCCTAATATCACATGTAAGAAAGAATGATACCTATATTATAAACAGTGGGTTTTCACACAATATGACTGGTGACACACTTAAGTTCACTGCTATGGAAGAACATGATGGAGGATATGCTAGATTCGGTAATGATGCTCCATATCCTGTGAAAGGTAAAGGGTCTATAATTATGTTGAATAATACCATATGTGATGATGTATATTGGGTTGAAGGACTAAAGTATAATCTGTTGAGTGTGGCACAGCTAAAAAATATAGGAAACCGATTAGAATTTTAGTATGGAAAGGTAAAAGTATTTGATCAAAAAGGAATTTTGATTTCTACTAGAGAACAATCTAAAGGTAACATATTTTACCTTGATACATCTACTAAAGGTTTTTTATATGCTAAAGTTGAGGATGCATGGTTATGGCACAAGAGGTTTATGTCATGTTAATTTTGACAATCTAATTAAAGTGAGCAAAAAGAATAGAGTTAGAGGTCTACCGAGATTGTCCAGGAACCTGAGAATATTGTGTGCAAGGAATGTCAAGTTGGAAAAATGACTAAGTCAAGTTTTACAAGTCTTATGTTACACAAATAATTTTGGACTTAGTGCACACTGACCTATGCGGACCGATGAGAACACAAAGCTACTATGGTGGTAGATATTTCATTTTTTTGTTGATGATTATTCTAGAATGGTGTCTATCATGTTTTTAAAAGAAAAATCTGAAGCTTTCCAAATGTTTAAGTGGTACAAGACAAGAGTTGAAAAGGAAACTAGAAGAAAACTGAAGTGTCTAAGATCTGATAGAGGAGGAGAGTTTACTTCTGATGATTTTACACTCTTCTGCAATGAACATGGAATAAAGAGACAAATGTTTTCACCAAGGACACCACAACAGAATGGTATAGCTAAAAGGAGAAATAGATCCATTGTGGATTGTGCGAGAACAAGGATGATTGAGAAGGGTATTTCTCAAACTTATAGGAAAGAAGTAGTCAGCACTGTTGCTTATACACTTAACCAATTACAATTAAAGAAAGGTACAAACAAGACTCCATATGAGATTTGGTATGATCACAACCAAATGTAAGTTATTTCAAAGTATCTGGAAGTAGATGTTATATTCTTAAAGATGATAGAGATGGTAAGTTTTATTCTAAAGGAGATGAAGGAATATTCGTAGGATATTCTACAAAGAGAAAAGCTTACAAATATATGAACAAATCTACTAACAAAATTATGGAAAGTGCAAATGTGAGAATTGACGAATTTGCAGAGAGAAATCATGAAGACAACAAGAAGGAACCTGAGGATTATCAAAGATTTGTATATGTTCAACCTAATTTTCTTAATACCTTACCCAAACACAAACCGAGGAGGAAGCTTAACAAAGAGAACTACAACTGAATGATGGAAATGAAATTCCACCAACGACCGAGCATATTCTAGCCAAGTATGTGAGGAGAGAGACCTCACCAAGCAAGATAATTGGAGACAAGAATTCTAGAATTATGACAATAAGCAAGGTAAGAGACAATACATGCTTAATTTCTGAATTAGAACCAAGAAGAGTAAAGGATGCATTGGAGAATGAAGACTAGGTTAAAGCTATGAAAGAAGAGATAGATCAGATTGTGAAGAATAACACATTGACTTTAGTACCGAGACCTAAAGATAAAAATGTTATTGGTACAAAATGGATTTTTAAAAACAAATTGAATGAGCATGGAGATGTAATCAGAAACAAATCAATACTAGTTTGCAATGGATATCCACAAGAAGAAGGAATTAACTATGGTCAAACTTTTGCACCTGTTTCTAGATTATAAGGAGCTAGAATTATACTAGCATATGAAACTTACAAAGGATTTAAAGTATATCAAATGGATGTCAAGTCTGTATTTCTTAATGGTATTCTTGAAGAAGAAGTTTATTTAGAACAGCCTGAAGGATTTTCTGAGAATACTAATAAGGACATGGTATGCAAACTACACAAGACACTATATGGTTTGAAACAAGCACCCCGAGCTTGGTATGAAAGATTACATGCATATCTAATCAAGATTGGATTTGAAAAGAACTATTGACAATAGTAATATGTATCTAAAATATGATACTAATAATAAGATTTTGATTGCAGAGATATTTGTTGATGATATTATTTTTGGAGGAAATAACACATTATGCAGATCTTTTGTTGAAGAGATGAGAAAGGAATTTGAGATGTCCATGATAGGGGAGATAAAATTATTTCTTGGACTACAAATTCAACAAGTGAAGGATGGGATCTTTATTAGACAATCAAAGTACATCAAGGGGATCATAAAGACCTTTGGGATGGAAGACTCAAGACCGTTTGGAACACCAATAATCACTACTTGCAAGTTATCAAAGGAAGATGAGTCAAAGGAAGTAAATGAGACACTCTACCGATCAACGATTGGTAAGCTACAATATGTTGTACATAGCAGACCTGATATATCTCATGCAGTTGGTATTGTTGTAAGATTTTATGCCAATCCAAAGGAATCACACATGTATGTAGTTAAAAGAATATTTAGATATCTGAAAGGAACTGAGGACTTTGGTCTATCGTACAAGAAAGGAGGAAATTTTGAATTTAAGGTCTACACTAATGTTGATTGGGCCAAAACCATTGATAATAGAAAAAGTACAAGTGGAGGAGCTTTCTTTTTAGGAGAAAGATTAGTAACATGGTTGAGAAAGAAACAAAGTTGTATATCTCAATCTATTGTCGAGGTTGAATATGTTCTTGCAGCTATGAATTGTGAAAACATTGTATGAATCAAACAGCTACTTGAAGGTATGCGAGAGGAGATTACCGATCCAATTACCATTTTTGGATAATACAAGTGACATATGTTAGAGTTGTCATATTATAGCTAATAATTAATTTATTTAATTATTAGTCTATTATACTCTACACTTAAGTTAAACATAGGCATCTTATTACTCTTTAGGGTTTCGGTATCCTTTTATAAGGATTCACCTCTTTGTTTTTGATAAGGAGTTTTCACATCTCATTGTAAGATCTTGAAACATATTGTTAATATATTGTTTTCTTGTGCATATGATGTCTCCTGTATTTTGGCCTTCATAGATTCTTCCCATCTTATGTTCTTTACTTATTCCATGTGACAGGGTTATGCATGCAGGTGTTCTTGGGAGAATAGGGTTTTACCTATTCTAACATGGTATCAAAGCCATCTTGCTGCTCTTTGTTCATGTTTTGTCGAAGTGTTTCAGAAGCTGGAGGTTTTTCTAGTTTTTCAGAAGCTTTTTATGTGGATTTAGGGGGACCTTTATTTCTGGTCATTTTGGGCTCAAACGGACATCACTGTTGCACTCAGAGCACCCAAAAACCCTAGAATCCATATGAAATTTGTCCATTTTGGACAAATTGTCTCGGAGACAAAAAAAAAATGGTTTACAGTGTCGTACGGGCATGGAAATCGAGAAAAAAAAATTTTAAAAATCATTTTCTAAGGTTTTTTCAGTGTTTAAATACCGCGGCCAGTGTAAACAGGATCGCGCCACCTGCGCTCCACCGCCACCAGCTGCCGCCTCCCGGCCTCCGCCCCCGCTGGCCTGCGCCTCCCGGCCCCCACCGGCACTGACCCCGCCGCCACCCACAGCGCCGCCCACCCACTCTGGCTCTGCCACCCGGCCGCGTCGCCATTTGGGCCGCCCGGCAGGCATTAAGCCCCGCGGGCTTATGTCAGCCCAGCAACAGTCATATGCATGACCAGGGGCTCCGATTCAGCCCCTTGCGCGTGCCATGCACCCAGGGACCCTTTTTTTTAGCCCCAGGGGCTTAAAATTTGCCTTTTGGAGCCTTTCTGACCTCCTGGCACTGTTTTCGCTCTATTTGGAGCATACGGGGGTATTTTTATGACTTCTTTATATCATCGAAAAGCTCTTTTTGAGCACTTTCCAATGATGGAGGTTGGGATTTTGGGTTCTACCATTTTGATAGTGTTTTTTCTGTCAAATTTTGATGTCTATTTTTTGCCTTCTGGGAGTCGTATCTTGTTCATCCAGACTCTATTTTTGGCAAACCAGATATCATCGGAAAGCTGGTTCTGTGAGTTATTCAATTGCAGGGGTATTTTTCCAGATTCTACTCTAGGTTCTCTCTCCTCTGAGTTTTTCTCTTTCATACTCTAGCGGATTACTTGGGTTCTACAGGTCTTGGGATCTCTTCTTTTGTTCTTCTGGCTCACTCTTCTTTCTGAATTTTGAGCATTGTATGCTTCTCTCCTGTTGCATTCTCTTTTCTTTAAACACACTGAGATAAAGTGCCTGCTTTTGCATATCTAGGATTTCGAGCACCTTGTGTTTGTTTGTACTCGCACTCAGTTATAAAGTGCCATGGGGGGTTATGATGTTTTGCCTTTTGTGCTCATCCACCTTTGTCAAGTGAGTGTACCTTCCACGACATTAGCCCATGCTGTGTGTCAGTGACACCACCCTTTATCCTATGCTTCTACTTCTGTTGCACTGTTGGTGTTCCTGATTCTTCTTTTTGCAGATGTTTCTAGCATTTCATTTCAGTGTTCCTGTCACCCTCTCCCTGTTCAACATTATGGAGGGGGTTCACCTGTTGGTTCTATTGCCTCCTTGGTTCAGTTGAGTGATCTACGTATTCTATTTTTGTTCCTATGTACTAGGCGGATGCAGTGGCTAGGCACCTATGCATTCCGGTGAGATGGATCATCTACTATATAGACACTCGTTCATTCCT
>MU224875.1:2568025-2605477 GCA_018584345.1 Thuja plicata | reverse complement strand
AGGCGGATGCAGTGGCTAGGCACCTATGCATTCCGGTGAGATGGATCATCTACTATATAGACACTCGTTCATTCCTACTTTTGGAGGTCACCTCTTCAATTGATCAGCTCTTCAGACTTTGTCTTCTTTACCTGGTCATGCACTATTTCAGTGGAGGTTCCAGCAGTCACTTCTGACAGTGTTTACAGCTTCATGCTTTGGAGATTCTTCTTTCTCTTTCTTGTTCCTTTCTTTGGGATTTTTCCTAGATTGGAGGCTTTGTTTCCTTCATCTAGTTTATTTCTTGTACTTGGGTGCCTGATCAGGCCTAGTTTCCGGGACCCATAGTTCCTTTCCTACATTTTGTTTTCATGCATCCTTTTAGTCCTTATTTGTTTAGCTTCTCCCTAAGTTACACTTAAGGGGGGGTGTTAGAGTTGTCATATTATAGCTAATAATTAATTTATTTAATTATTAGTCTATTATACTCTACGCTTAAGTTAAACTTAGGCATCTTATTACTCTTTAGGGTTTTCACCTTTAGGGTTTCGGTATCCTTTTATAATGATTCACCTCTTTATTTTTGATAGGGATTTTTCACATCTCATTGTAAGATCTTGAAACATATTGTTAATATATTATTTTCTTGTGCATATGATGTCTTCTATATTTTGGCCTCCATAGATTCTTCCTGTCTTTTGTTCTTTACTTCTTCCATGTGACAGGGTTATGCATGCAGGTGTTCTTGGGAGAATAGGGTTTTACCTATTCTAACAGATCCACTTACCATTTTTTGATAATACAAGTGACATAAACATATCAAAGAATCCAGTGATGCATTCTAAGACCAAGCACATTTCTATCAAGTATCATTACTTGAGAGAGAAAGTTCAAGACAAGCACGTGATGTTGGACTATGTGAACTCAAAGGAGAAATTAGCAGATATATTCACTAAGCCACTACCAAAGGATGCTTTTGAGTATATCTGAGGTAAATTAGGGGTCCTACCCCTATCCAAAATTCACTAGAGCATGATGCATGTTGCATCAATTCTAGGACTCAATAGAATATATATTTTGTGAGTTGATGCTAGTGTTCACACTTTAGGTGTTGCCTGAAGTTGTGTAAATTAATTATGTATGCAATGATTTTTTAGTACATGCAAGGTATGATCCACTGGCTGAAAAAAAATTTAGGAGTATGAACCTTTGGCATTGTTGTCAAAGAGGGAGAATGAATAATTGATGAATACTGAGAAACAGGGACAATGAATAATTGAAAGAAAAGAAAGAGAGAGAATATGCATAAAGATGTTAAGAGAGAATGAACACAGAGGGAGAACAAGATCAAATATCATAGAGGGAGTAAATACATAACAGAGATGTTAGAGTATGCCATCATCAATTGATAGTGTTGCCATCAATGCCAAAGAGGGAGATTGTTACTCAACTGATGGAGATGATGATGAAGATCGATATTAGAGGTATACAAGATTGTAGAAAGGATTAGATCAGTTGTTATTTTGTCATTGATTCTAAGAAATTAATTTATGGTTCATATTGAATTGCCATATCTTTCGGAGTTGATTTAATTACGCAAGTTAATAAAAGATCAGACAATAATAAGATCATCTTGAGATAATTCATTTCTACTTTATTAAGTCGGTAAAGCATATTAGACAATTTGGTAAGACTAAAGAGTTAAGTTACCGAGCAGAAAGAAGTTTTTTGGTAAAGGATTATGTAAGTTGGTCAAGACACCAAGACATTAAGGCACTGATAAGTGCATGTTAGTCACCGAACTAAGAGTTAGTTGTCGAGCACAACAGATGATAGAAACAAGGATAAGAATGCATTTAATGGTGAGCCACAATGATCTAGAGGATTCCAAGAATGAAGAAGAAGTTAGTTACAAGATCTACACATGGAAAAATTCAAGGAAGAGATATATGGTATAGATTAAGCGGCAAAAGTGAAGGTTTTACTTCCAAGAAAAGTGCAAGTTCTGAGGTGATACCGAAGCGGTTAACTGAGTTTCAAGTTCACTAAATCAGTTCAAATTTTTTATCTAAGGGTTGAGAGTGATTGAAGGAAAACCTAATCAAGGAGATTAAGAGGCAAAAATAGAGTCTATTTAAAGGATGCTTTCAAATAAAAAAGGGTTTTCAAGTTGAAGTGTTGAAGCGTTATCGAGTGAAGTAGTGAAGACCAAAGAGGTGTATATCTGAGTCTAAAGCAGAGATTGATGAAGTATTGATACCATTAGTTAGAGAGCGCATAAGAGATCTGATCAAGCAAGAGGTAGTTTCAATTTTATAGATCATTTTATACAATGTTTCTTATTAGCATTTGTAACAAATAAATCTCTTAACCGAGTGGACTTAACAGTCTTATTGTAAAATCCTTGAGAAAGGTGACATTCTAAAAGAGTGTTCAAATCCCTCTAACCAGACCACTCCTAACAGGGTGAAGATCTTAATGGAAATTAGGTAAATCCCCTATTAGGGTCACATATAACAATGTGTATTGTAATCTTTAATAGGATTGGCTTTTAACCAAGCATACTTCAGAAGAGTATTTTCATTTGTGGGTGACAATTCCCACAGAGGTTTTTTTTCAAATTGGGTTTCCTCATTAAATCAGGTGTTAAATGTGTTGAATGTTTCATGTGAATGATATTTAATGTTTATGAAAGTTATTGTTTGAGTTATTAAATTTATTTGGTGATTCAGTTGTTGTTGTTGTTTATCCTACCGAGGTGAATCAAAGTTGAGTTTAAAGTATCATAGTTTTTTTATTCACCCCCCCCCTCTCTCCGTAATCCAACATTTATGTCCACTTACATTAAAATAAAAAGATACCAAAGTATAAGTGTGATTGATTAACACTTTTATCAAGAGAATAAATCCACTATTGTACTCTTGGGTCTTCTATACCTTTGTTTCTATAAGTGTTGGACTAAGTGATTCATAGGACTAAGTAATAAAAAAAATAGATAATATTGACTAATACGACAACCTAAAAATCATAGTTCATATATATAAATGGAAAGGAAATTATATTGTGCACTTGTGTGTAAAATATGGATTAATATTGGGAGGTCACATTGGGTTTGGTTTCCTTGTCTAGAAACTGATGCACTTCATAGGCTTCAAGATTTGAGGTCCTAAGTTTTTGCAGTCTGCACGCTCGATCTTTGGAAAATTTGAAGATATTTTTGGAGGTCAAGGTCACCCCAAGAGACCCTAACCTAGTCCAAAGTTTCCCAAGGTGACTCTAACTTAGGTCAAGGTCACTCCAAGTGACTCTGACCTAGGTTAAGGTTGCCCTAGTGACCCTAACCTAGGTTTTCCTTATGAAATTATAGATTTGGAACTATGACTCTCTCTTAAGTTGATTTCCTTCTATCATATTTTTTGACACCTATAACTCAACTTGGATCTACACACAAAGGATAAAATTGGTGTTTTGGGCTGTATAGGGGTTTGTCTTAGTCAAAACTCAGGTTGAGACTCAACCCTACAATAATCATGAATTGAAATGCTTAATGGAAATTATTATACTTCCAATTGATGATGAAATTATCTTAGGATGATTCCTCCATGTGTTGATGCAATAAAATGATAAAAATTCATGAAATCATAATTGAAACAATAATTGAAGATGCCTTGATGTATATTGTTTCTTATTGAATCAAAAATGCTTTTGTAATTATCATGTCTTATGTAGATGATAGAATGTGATGTTGAATTGAATTGAGGAGGAGGCCTTATATTGGGATCTCAAAGTGACAAAACCTTTTGACCAACTTATAATTATTATATTTTTTCATCAAGAGCACTTTTGGAAAGGGTAAGACCCCAATTTTATGATCCTTAAATTTTGGGGAAAAGCACAGGTCAAGGTCACCTCGAATGACCTTGTCCCAACTAAATTGCCCCAAATATTTATGGATACAATAAAATAGGATCTACATGGCCCCAAATTATTTATGTGTAGAGATACCATGTTTAGATGCGAGAAAACATGTCTTAAACTTTTAAATGAGGTAGGATTTATAATAAATTAAAATTAAGGGTACACCTAAAATTAAGGGCCCAAATAATAAAGTGGTGATACATTAAAGTGGAAGAGGGATATAATACATAAATAAATGGGAAATTTTGAGTGTTATGAGAGTGTGAAATTGGACACATTAATTAAAGGTGTATAATTTACGATGCTACAATACCTATATACTATATGTTAAGCTATAAAAATAAACATTAATAATATAATACTTAAACATATTTTTTATATTTAATCCTTAAAGTCTCAATTTTGAACTCCCTATCAGTAATTGTAATCCCTAACCATATATCCTCAACCCACAACCCTAAACCATCAACTATATAACCTATACCCTCAACCCTAAACCATATACCCTCAACTCCAAACCCTATGCCCTTGCAATGCTAGGTCCTAAACGCTATATCATTAACCATGAACCCTATACACTCAACTCTATATTCTAAACCCAAAATCCTTACATTTATTATATAAATATTTAACCTATAAAGGTTTTTATTTAGTTGATAAACCCTATACATGCAAAACCTTAAAACATGGAATTGATAATCTAACACTAAAACCTTTTAAAATATGAATTTTATTCTAAATCTCCATTGCTCAACCCTCCACAAAAAATTCTATAAAAACAACCCTATACAATATACCCTCAACTCTCAATCCTAAATCCTATAAGCTCAACCCTAAAACCTATACACTCAACCCTAAACCTTGTACGCTCAACGAGTTAATCTATATACCTTATATCCTGTAACCTCAACCCTAAAACCTACACCCTCCACTATATTGTTAGTTAAATGGTGTTCCAATCTTGTATTTACATAAAGTCATTATTTACTCTAAGTTCACATTTGAGCATGTGTTGGTCTAAAATTATCCTCAAAGCTAGGGATTGGCTAAATAGGTGTGACACTAAACTTTTGTTGCAAGATCATGTCTATATTTGAAGATATTAAAGTTTGTATTTTTAAAAATTTTAAAGTTAAATTTAAATTCCTTAGAGGTATTTTTTGGGCCCAATAGTGATCGTAATAGCATGATAGAGCACTTCATGAGATTTTTAGCACTTCAAATGGTTCATCAAGTAGACTCCCACATCAAACATTATAGCCTTCAAAAGTTGTGTATCTTGAAATGATAAATATAAAAACCTAGAATCTTAAATGAGTTATAAAAGAGAGTCACATGTGTTGGTGTGTGTTTTGACACATAATAGGGCATCTTGGATTGGAGATATATTGCGCATCACTTTTTAGATTGTTTTATCTCATGGTTTTGTAATATCATTTGATGATTTTATGTATTGTATCTCCTATATATTATGTGCATGATATGGAGGTTGAGTGTGAGAGTCTTATATGTATTGAGTTAACACCAAATCTACGGTTGGTGATACTCTTGGAGAAGCTTGTTGTGCATGTATATTGTAATATATTTTTTATAATTAATAATATATTGGACAACTTTTGGAGTGTAGTTTTTTTTTCTCCCAAAAGGAGTTTTCCCACATAAATCATTGTACATTTCCTTTTTGTTTATTTTTGTTAATTCTTTGTAACAATTGTAAATACATGAAAAGTTTGGCATAACCCTCTTGTCAAGGTTAGTGTAGTAATTAGTTATTCTACCTTAACTTTCTTTCATGTATAGCATAAATCCTCAACATAAACCATATACACTCAACCCTAAACCATCAACTCTTAACCTTATACCTTGTACCCTTAACCCTATACCTTATATACTAAAACCAAAATGGAAATAGGAGGTAGGGAAGAGTATGTAGAGAGGGCGGTGGAAAATGGAGAAAATTGGAAAGGGGAGGAGAGATAGAGGGTGGACGGGAGGGAGAGAGGGAGAGGAGGTGTGTGTGTGTGTGTGTGTGTGTGAGAGAGAGAGAGAGAGAGAGAGAGAGAGAGAGAGAGAGAGAGAGAGAGAGAGAGAGAGAGCTAAGAAGTGACATGAATCAATATTTAACAATCTTAATCTTCTACTTTAATTCCAAAACATATAACTTTAATTAGTTGCAATGAAAGATGAAGAAATCAACACCAATGCACAAGAGAAAAATAGAATTACATGCAAAGCCAAATAAGGGTAAAACCATGATGAGAATGTTTTACAATATATGAAAGGTATTATAATTAGGCTCACTTCCAAACATGTACCCAAGATTCACTATATCAAGGCAAGATACAAATGACATGATACCAAGAATTTTTATCTTTAAGCAAGATACAAATAAGTACCTACTAATGAGAGACACACTATCCCAGTGCAGTATACATGAAAGTGAATTATAATGAATAAGCCTTCAACACATAGCTTCTAGTAGTATCCTTAAAATTTAGATGTTTTTGACATGATATCTCAAGAAAATATTCATCAATTCAACTCCACAAATTCTACAACACACTTTTGCTTCCTCAATATCGTATCTTCCACATACAACTCAAACCTTCCACACCTTTTGCAACTATTTGTATCTTCTATATATATACATTCCATCAAGAAAAGCATCAAATTGGATAACCTAAAGAAATGACCACAACAAGTTGGCCTCAACATCATAATGCAATGAAAGTGGTCCAAACTGGGATATGCAGAGTACCTAAAAACATCTTATTATATATTCTTGTATAGCCACAAACATTAAATACATTGGTGCACATTCTCCAAATTTGGCAACAAGGTAACATATACATGTAGCATGTAACCCTCTAGCAATTGACCTAAAAATATAACATCAATTTGAATTTGCATAATGCAGATCGCCTTGGCCAATAGAACAACCCCAAAGCAACTCATCTCAATCTCAAATTATGGCACAAACCTCAAATATTGAGTGCAAGAAAGATCAAAATCCTTGTCAGGTAGATATCCATAAGTTATAGAGGAAACCAACATCAAACACAATAAAGAATTAGAAACAAAAATATCTATCATGTGGACCACATAGAGATGCTCTTTGAACATCTAATTTCAGTGTTATTTTTTCCTACACTCTCTTTTTTGTCTTGTTTTCTTCTATGCACTTTGCATCGCACCCTCTTTCCTATCAAGAGCCTATTTAAGCCCCTTCCTTTCCTATTTTTTTCTCTCGACGGAGCATCACATAATCCATCTAACCTTATTCCTTTGTTTGGGGAATATTCTTGTTACTTATTCTTTGTGTCATTGACATATTATTTTTCTTCAAAATAACATAATTTTAATGTCATTTTGAAGAGGGGAAAATGTGCACCTAAATATGATCATTATTATTTGATCAAATTAATCATCATGACCCCCTTCATCTATAGTGGTAGTATTTATTAAATAATTTATTTAATTAATTAATGTCCTATTTATTCTATATTCATAGGTATATTTAAATTAATTTAATTCATCTATAGTTTGTTATCACAATTAATTAAACAAATTCTTATATTTATTTAATTTTCCTCCTCCCATTTCCTCCTATTTTAAAAATAAATTGATTCAAATCTATTTCCCGACATCCACATGCAACCTTGATCCCTTCATTAAATTAAGTAAATCCCCTTATTTAATTAATTTAATTCCCTTTCCTCCCACTTGAAATTAAAAGGGATTTTAAATTCCTCCACTCGTTCTCTCTCCTTCCATCACATTCTCCATTTTTTCCCACTTGCCCTCTAACCCATTTTCATTAACCTTAATCCCCTCCTTTAAACATGTGCACACCCATAATCATGAAGATTAGGCACACAAATTTACTCATGTCATAAATGACATCCTTCCCCAAATACACTTGGCCACGTCAACCTTAAATTCCAACTGCATTTGATAAGGACCCACATGGGTAGATTACCTCTTTGTCACCTCTAAGAAATTTAAAATTATTTTACCTTATTCTTCCATGTAATCTTGAGTGTGGGACAATAAATTCCTTTATGGAAAATCTTCCTTACACTCCACCTATCACTTCTTCCAACCCTCAAAGTCCTCTCAAGCTCTCCTAAGTTAACAAGTGTCAACTTCTCACCGAGTGTGAGAACCCTAAGCATTCTCAACCCTTGATCTTCATATTTGCATTGTAGTGGACTCCATTCCTTGTCTCCCATACTTAACCAAAACATATATCCCATTCTCTCATTCATGCAACTTAGAACTTGAGCAACTTTGAGCTCTCATCACCATTCTCTTGCAAACTTGAGAATTTTGAAGAACTCTTAGTTTTACCACACATACAATCCTTCAAGAATGAATAAATATTTGCATCAAGAAGACTACTAATCGAGCTACTTTGTTTTCCATTTTATTTTCTTTTTGTGGTTTTATTTGTCCAATCTTGATGTTTCTTTGAATATATGGTTTTCAGTGTTTTAAATTTCATTGCATTCCTTTTGAAGTCAATTTTCCTTTCAAACAAGAGATATTTAAAAAGAATCATTTTTTCTTGGCTTTAGGAGTAGAAAATATAAATTTATGTTCATTTAATTTGGGAAATGATTTAAATGGATAACATCTAAAAAAGGGTCATGTGCATAAAGGAAAAATATTTACTAAATGAGAAAACATATTGAACTAACATCATCACTTTATCAAGCTTGACCCTTTAGTGAAATGGTGGGGTTTCTTGCCAATAGTGCCAAAACCAAGGTTCAATTCTCTATAGGGTCGATAACTAATCATGCTGCTTTGGTTTCCATTTTGTTTTCCTATTGTAGTTTTATTTGTCTTATCTTGATGTTGCTTTGAATATGTGATTTTGAGTGTTTGAACTTGTTATGTCATTCCTTTTGAAGACGCTTTTCCTTGCAAAAAAAGAATTATTTAAAAAGAATCTTTCTTTCTTGGCTTTAGGAGAAGAAAAATATAATTTAATGTACAATTAATTTGGGAATCGATTTAAAGGGATAACATCTAACAAAGGCTCGTGTGTATAAGGGAAAAACAATTATTAAAATAGAAAAACATATTGATCTAACATCATCACTTTATCAAGATTGTCCCTTTGGTGCAATGGTGGGGATTCTCGCCTATAGTGCCAACAACCAAGGTTCAATTCATCATAGGGACACTCTTTGTTGTGTCAAAAAAATAGAGTTGCTTTATCTTTACCCTTAGTGAAATGATGGGGATTCTTCATTGTAGATATTATAACCAAGGTTCAAAATCTTAGAGTTGAGGATGAACAAGAGTAGGAGTGAACAAGATCAGGATTTTCAAATTGTAAGATGAGAGGTCAATTTCAAAGTAATTTGATGAAGAGACCCTTATCCCTACTTTTAGTTTAGTTCCACAATGGATGTAGGGTGTGGTTTTTTTGGCTATGATGGTGTGGCAAACATGAGAAATGATGATGCTAAAAGTAAATTAAGGTAGTGGGACAACTTCCTACACAAACCTTGAGAGGAGGGTTATGCAAAAAAAATATCAAATATTTACAACTATTACAAAAACCAAAAATAAATAAGAATAAATAGCATGCACACCACAATAAAGTGATTTACATGGGGAAAACCCTTTTGGGAGAAAAAAAACCCCACACTACAAAAGCCACCTTAATATATTGTTTTTAAATTGAAAAAATAGATTAGAATGTACTTGAAAAGAATTCATTTTAAATGAGTTTCACTAATGGATATCTGATGCAGAGGCTAAGGATGGATTTAGAATCTTCATAGGAAAATGTGTGTTCTTCATTTGTTTTGTAACAACACTCTCTTCTTTTCTCCATCAAGAATCAATTCAAGGCTCATATGTATTACCATAGACCTATAAGAGGTCAAATCAATCCCCTTTTACCATCCTAGACTCCACAACATGAAATTCGCCTTCCATACCCTTCACATCCAAGCTCTCAATCAGCTTTCTAACCCCTATGGTTGTACCAACAAGGCAATCTATTAGCCTTAACACCCTTGTATTTTTTTCCCCAACTCCCTAAGGTTCTCAATACCTTACAAACACCCTATCTCCCTCATCCAAACATTCAACTTGCATTGGTTGGTTCCACGCTACCAAATTTTCATTCTAGGACTGTCTCTAGTAGCCCTAACCAAACAATAATTTGCACTTTTCTCCAAATCTTCTCAAAAAAAACTAGATATTAAAATACCCTTTTAAAAGTTATAAAACATATGTCAAAACAAAACCCACATGTTTTGAGTCACCACCCTTCAAATTTATTGTTTCCAGTCTGTCATGTAAACCTAATACACCCATTTAACAAAGGAACCCTATTAGGGGTAAACTCTCAGAACTTGTGCTCTTCAACAGTCTCATGAAATGGGCCTAATTAGAATAATATGCCATCAATTTGACTCTATGACACTTTTGAATATAAAAGCCCCAATTTAGTCTCAAAACCCCCTAGAAACAGGGCTCGCTCAATGTATGACCTCCCAACACCATACAAACCAAATGAAAGTTGATTCACCATCCTTGTAGCATCCTCTAATGGAATCAAACATAAAAAATACACCCTCCAGGGGACAGACCTTATGTTGCTACACCTATGGCTTCATTTCATGACCCAAAGTCACTCTTTAACCCCATCAAACTTCCCCAATTAATGTACCCATTTTCAAATCTTTCTTATTGCTGCATCCACATAGTTAGAATGCTATAGTAGAGATTTAGTATCCATCCCCAAGTGACAGCAATTACAAAAAGGGGATGGATCTAGTCATTTGCATTTTAAAAGAAGACAAACATCTGCCTGTTACAGACCAGTCAATTAGAAATGTACAAAATCAATGAAATGACTATCAAAACTAATTAAAATTATATGTTGGAAATTTATCTCCACCATGCACAAGTATGAGTTTCAATAATACATCCAAAATCTTTGAGAAATTGCAAGAAATCTATATTTTTATTGTATAAAAAGACAGTTCGCACAATCCTTGCCTTCATGTCGTACTCCTCCAGATCTCTGATCTCTAAGGGATTAAATATACTTAAATCAACTTCCTCAACCGATCAAAGTTGTTTGGAACTCCTAACAACACAAACAAATCCATTTTTATGATTTTCCCTCCTTTGTTAACTAGTCGTTACTTTTCAGATATTTAAATTTGCAAAACTTGTTAAACATAACTCCTAAGACTATGAATTTGGATTTTGTTCTCTTATGATCCAGATGACATTTTATAACCTCTAGACTCCCTCTAAGACCTATTCCTAACCTCTAGGTCTATTATACCATGTTTTGGCAAATTACATCAATTGTTGCATAAGCAACATTACATGCTTTTACATCCACAAGGATCAAATTATTACATCAAATGGCTTCATAGCCATGGTACAACATTGCAAAGACCTTATAGGTCTTATATCTCCTTCAAACTCATTATTCACCCAAGTGACTCTCCTATCTTCATCAAGGTGCCCTGCACCATACTCCCAAGGATCAAAATAATCCAAGTCCCTTGGATTGGCTGCTTCTTTCTTGTCCTCCAGTTCTTAGGTATTGATTGTGTGTATTATGCATCAAAAGTATATCTCCTTCTAGGTGGCTTATGGCACCTTCCTCTCAAGTTCTTGGTCTCATACCAAGTGTTCCATTCTTCACCATGCATGTCCATGTACTCATGGATCATCTCCATCATATAGTAACCTTTCAATCCTGCAAAAAAAGGGTTAAAAAACAAAAATATCTTTACTTTTCCATGTACCAAAACACAAGTTTGGTTCAGCACTTCCTCCTCTATTTTGTTCTCACTTTGTGAGACCACCATTCTTGGTAAAAATACAGTCTCCTCTTGAACATCTCTTGTTTATTCTTGTACCATGGTGTCTATCCTTGACACTACTATTGCTTTCTCATCAACTTCTTTCCCCCTTCTTAGGCTATCCTTCTCTGATCCACCTTTGCTTCGCCATTCTTCCTCTATGGCTTCTAATCTATCCCACAAATCCATTTCTTCATCAAATTCATGGAGACTTTCTAGTCCACCATCTTCAACACATTGTGTTACCTCACAATCATCCTCTAGAACCTTTATATCAGTAGGTTCCCTCAGCAACTTCTTCTTCCCAATCAGCCTCTTAATGGGACAAACGACCTTGCTTGTTATCCTCATGTGCCAACTTGTGGCCTTCTCCATCATCTTTGTTTTCAAGAGTCTCAACTCTTCATTCCTTGATGTCTTCTTCATCTCTAAAACCTATACCAACTCATCTTATCTATTCCATTCTCCTTGGCATCTAAACACCTCATTTTTCATCTTCAAGGCTTCTTCGCAAGCCTTCTCTTCAACCTCCACAAGGATGCTCTGCCTAATCACATCCTCAAAAGGACATATGACTGTCCCAACCAGAATTTCCCTATCATTCAAATGACTCTCATGTCTGACATCTTCAAAAATATTCTCTACTACAACCTTCTCTATCTCCTTATGAACCTTAGTATCTTGTGGTTCATTTTTTCCCATTTGTTGTATACTCTTTTTATCTCATGTTTATCTGCTCCTATTGTCCTTCCCATGGACAATCTTCCATTTTGTCTTCAACCTCTAGGACCTTCATCTAATCCATGTCTTCATTTACCTCTCCAAGACACCTTCCATGCTACTTGATCTTCCCTCAATGGTCTCATAATTGTCTTTTGTCCACCATCCATGAAATTATAGGTGTTCTCTGCTCCATCATGTAGGATACGCTTCTCCATTTTCCATGTCCTCCCAAGAATCAAATGGAAATCCACTAGGGGGACAATGTCACAAAAATTATATCCTCATATGATCCAATCTTGAATTGAACATATGCTTGTTCTCTCACATCAAACTTTTCCCCATTAATCAGTCCTTGTGCTATGTAAGGCTTCTCATGTGCTATCCTTTCTAGGTTTAATTTGTTAACCATCTCCATAGAATGAACCACTTGAAACAGTAAAATTACAAATTTTACCTTTACATTTGTATTATGTCCTGAATATAGGATATCCCTGATTGTATATTGTACCCAAATCTCTAGCCATGATGACCACCATACCTGCTATCAAATTCTCAGCCTCTTATCTTCAACCTTCAATCTTTGTCTCCTTGGTGAAAAAGCTCAACTCGGGAACTCACCTCAAAGGATATGCTCAAATCCAAGGGTTCTCCAAGGATTCAATACACAAAAGATCAAAATATTCTTCCCTCTCACTCTTCACCTAGGATTCTCCTAGGATCTTATACTACATGATGCAGAGGCTAAGGATGAATTTAGAATCTTCATAGGAAAATGTGTGTTCTTCATTTGTTTTGTAACAACACTCTCTTCTTTTCTCCATCAAGAATCAATTCAAGGCCCATACCTCTTACCATAGAGATATCAAAGGTCAAATCAATCCCCTTTTAACATCCTAGACTCCACAACATGAAATTCACCTTCCATACCCTTCACATCCAAGCTCTCAATCAACTTTTCAACCCCTATGGTTGTACCAACTAGAAAATCTATTATCCTTAACACCCTTTCAGGGTGTTCCCCAACTTCCTAAGGTTCTCAAGACCTTAAAAACACCGTATCTCCCTCATCCAAAATATTAACTTTCATTGGTTGGTTCCACACTACCAAATTGTCATTCTAGGACTGTCTCTAGTAGCCCTAACCAAACAGTAATTTGCACTTTTCTCAAAATCATCTCAAAAGACTCTCCAAAAAAACTAGATGTTCAAATACCCTTTTAAAATTTATAAAACATATGTCAAAACCAAACCCACTTGTTTTGAGGCACCACCCTTAAAAAAATTTGTTTCCAGTCTGTCATGTAGACCTAATACACCCATTTAACAAAGGAACCCTATCATGGGTAAACTCTCAAAACTTGTGCTCTTCAACAGTGTCATGAAATGGACCTAATTAGAAGAATATGCCATCAATTTGACTCTATGACACTTCTAGATACAAAATCCCCAATTTAGTCTTAAAACCCCTTAGAAACTAGAGCTCACTCCCAACACCATACCAACCAAATGAAATTTTATTCTCCATCCTTGGACCATCCTATGATGGAATCAAACATAAAACTACCCCCTCCAGTGGCTAGACCTTCCGCTGCTACACCTAGGGCTTCATTTCATGACCCAAAGTCACTCTTTAACCCCATCAAACTTCCTCAATCAATACCCATCTGCAGCTCTTTCTTATTCCTGCATCCACATAGTTAGAATGCTATAGTACAGAGTTAGGATCCATCCCCAAGTGACAGAAATTACAAAAAGGGGATGGATCTAGTCATTTACATCTTAAAAGAAGACAAACCCATGCCTGTTACAGACCAGTCAATTAGAAATGTAAAAAATCAATGAAATGACTATCAAAACTAATTCAAATGATATTTTGGAAATGTATCTCCACCATGCACGAGTATGAGTTTCAATAATACATCCAAAATCTCTAAGAAATTGTAAGAAATCTATATTTTTATTGCATAAAAAGACACAGTCTGTACAATCCTTGCCTCTAGGTCGCACTCCTCCATATCTCTGATCTCTAAGGGATTAAAGAGACTCAAATCAACTTCCTCAACCAATCCAATTTGGTTGGAAATCCTAACAACACAAACAAATCCATTTTTATGATTTCCCCTCCTTTGTTAACTAGCTATTACTTTTCAAATATCTGAATTTGCAAAACTTGTTAAACATAACTCCTAAGACTCTATGAGTTTGGATTTTGTTCTCTTATGATCCAAATGACATTTTAGAACCTATAGACTCCCTCTAAGACCGATTCCTATCCTCTAGGTCTATTATGCCATGTTTTGGCTAATTACATCAATTGTTGCATAAGAAACATTACATGCTTTTACAATTACAAGGATCAAATAATTACATCAAATGGCTTCATATCCATGTTACAACATTTCAAAGACCTTATATGTCTTATATCTCCTTCAAACTCATTATTCACCCAAGTGACCCTCATGTCTTCATCAGGGTGCCCTACACCAATATCTAGAGCCAACTCAATAGCTATTACACTCTTGAAGAAAACCTTTATATCATGCACCTAATATAGAGGAGATACCATACATGAAATTGTTAAATGGTATAACAAAACAATGGGATAAAACCATCTAAAAAGTCTTACCCATTTTATCTTCAATCAAAGATGTTCTATGATATGTCAAAACACACACCAACATGGGCAACTCCCTTCTATGGCTCATTTACGAGTTTAACATGTTTCTACATTTCCTAAAATACATTTCTACATTTCCTATTTCAGGAGACCCAACTTTTGGAAGGTGTAACCTTTAAACCAGATGCCTAATTGACAAATTATTTGAAGAGTCAAAAAGCTTGTGACGTGCTCTACCAAGTTATAATCCACTATGTTTTCAATTGATGTAAAAGCAAGTTTTGAAAGGGCCTCGAAACCCTGTACAAAGATAGTACTTAAGATAAAGCTTTAAGAATTCCCAAAACAATCCACTATGTTGGTTATAGTCAAATTTGGACCATTTAGGAGCCTCTAAGACCTTCAAAATTGACTTAAGAAAAAAAAATTCAGCAACTTCAAAAATAAAAAAATTTAATATCTTCAAATCTATACATGATCTTACGACGAAAATTTATTGGCATGCTTCTCTACCGCATCTAAAGATTTGGGAAAAGTTCAGAAAAAAGTTGTGCTCAAATTTAAACTTATTATGAATAGTATCCTTATGTAAATGTGAGGTTGAGAAACCATTTTCCTAATATAAGTGGTGGTTTTAGGACCATTTTAGAAGAAGTAGGAGACACAAAGGATGGTAAAGGAGGTGATGAGAATCTCCATTGTGTAGAGTTTCCAAAATATATTGAAGCCTCTTTTACCTATCCAAGAGTGGTTGTTGGTGCCATTTTTGGGTCTGATTCCCTTGATTTGTTTTGGTTGCTTGGGAGTGGGTTCAAGAGTGGAGGATTTCATGAGTGTGGCAGGTTTATGAAGGTAGAGCTTGGTGATTTTGATATTAAAAAGGATTGTGATGTATTTTTTGTCCCTATTCTTTTTCCTTCCAAATTTGTGTTGGTGTTGACTAGTTGTGTAGGGTGTTTTGAGCTCTCCTTGGATGAATTTTGGTTTTTGGCCCAATTGTCTTCAAAGGTTTTGTGTTGTGCGAATAGCATGTGATTTTTTGGAATCTTTGGGCTATTCTTTTTTTTTCTTTTTGTCTTTTAAAAACCCTAGATCCTCTAGTTTTGGTGGGTTTTTTCTTTGCTTGGTGCCCTACAAAGGCCACTTTTTTGTGTGCAACGGTGGTTTAAATGGTTCTATCTTGGTTATGTTGTTCTGCTAGTTTATGGATGGGCTTATCATTAAGCTATAAGTGTGTTTTTCGCTCTTTCAATGGTCAATGTGGTAGTGAAGGTTGATGCCACTTCTTATTTGTTTCTTTTATTCTTCCTTTGGGTGAGGTATGTTGTCATGGACACCATAGGTTTTAGAATCATTACTATTTTTTTCTATCATTTTTGAAGTGGTGTGATTGCTTGAGGGTGTTCGTGTTTTGGGGGTGTTGTATATGTTTTTTGTTTTTATTTTGAGGATTGTTTGGGGTCTTTTGGGTTTTGCTTCTTTAGTGCCTCTTTGTTATTTTCGATCCTTGTTTTGGATAGGGTTGTTCCTCTTTCTGATTTTTGGTGTTGTTGGCTAAGAGATAATTTTATTCTGATATCTTCATTTTTGGTTGGGTTTTTTTCTTCTAGATTTATTGTTTCTACTCATGGTTTTCCTATTGAGGCAAAGATCCATTTGACTAAATATTCTCAAGAGACCCAAATTTTAAAGCTAGTGGATTTATTGAACTACTTTTCCTCAATTTCATTGAGCTAGTTTCAAGGGGGTTTATACTACCCTTACCCTTGTCTCAACCTATTTTTCTCCTATTGAGGTATAGAATGCTTCTTCAGGGTAGGGGTGTTTCAGTTTCTACATATTTTCCTTCTTCTTGTCTTCCAATTGAGGTGGATCTGTATTCTATTGAAATGGAGATTAACATTTGGATAAGGTGGGAGGTGTTGCAAGGGAGCTAAAATACACTTATTTTTTACTTCTTTCCTTTCACCCTATTGAGTTGGATTAAGGATGGCTTCTATAATATGCTCCTACTGCTCCTTTTGAGGTGGATCATATGGACTATTAACCTGGTCATTATGTTTGTAATGAAGGAAAGAAAGATTCTAATTCCTTATTCCTTTGTTTTCTTTCCTTGGTTTTTTCTTGGGCTTCAAATTTTTTCTCTTCTGACTATGTTTTTTTATGGCTTTGGCCCTGATGATGTAAAAATCATTTTTTTTAGCTAGTCTCTTTAGGATTGTTGTTAGTTATGATGTTGGTTGGTTGTTGATTGTTCATTTTTTACCTTCAACAATTATTTTGTTTATTTTGTCTAGATCCTAGAAAATATGTTTGTACAAGGTTTGGGTCCTCTCGAAACCTTTCTTACCCTTAATAAAAACATCATGACTTTATCAATTATTTTGAGAACCCATTTAGAATTAGGATAGATGTTACTTTATATATACCAGAAGATTTGGTCTTGATAATGTTTAATGTTGGTATCAAAATGGCTCAATTTATTACACATAAAAATCCATGTTTATTTTTTACTTGTTTTCCAATACATATAAAAAGTACCACACTTAGAAAATCCACCCTCTAGCGTATCAAAATATCCATGCATTCTTCATGTATCTTAAAGGAATGATTCATTGGAATAAAAAACATTAACTATCCAAAAGGAATGACCATCAACTTTTAAGAGATCACATAATACAACGTAAGTAGCGTCACAGTCCTCAACTAAAAAATACAACAATTTCTTAGAGGAGAGAGGTGAAAAATCCTCCTCAACTTATCTTATAATAAATGCAAAAAAAAATGATCAGTTGACTACATTATGCATACCAGGTATGGCATACCTAAAATCCTCCTCAACTTCTTGAATTCAAAAATCTTTACCATATATGGCATATCGAGAGAAATTGTTATAGACCAAAGGCCACAATTCACATCAGACCTGGTTATAGATTTATGGGAGTATGAAATCAAGCATCACAAACCCTCTCCATATCACCCACAAGATAATGGGAAGGTGGAGGTGACTAAAAGGGAGTTGTAAAATATCCTCACAAATATTGTGGCAATACACAAGATATATTGGGTTGATAAATTGTCTAAGGTTGTTTGGGCGTACATGACCACCTGGAATATAACCTCTAGTTTGACACCATATGAACTTGTTTGCGGAAAAAAGGTTTTCATGCCCATAGAATTTGAAGTGAAGACTCTTCGTACTGCTCTCCAACTTGGGATGAGCCTATTGGATGCTCAGAAGGACAAAATATCCCAACGTCATTCCTTGGATGAGATGTGACAACGGGCCCTCTTCCATGTAGAAGTGATACAACAGCAACAAGCTCAATGTCATGATCGCTTCAATCAACATCGATCATTCCAACCAGGTGAGTGGACACTTCCCTATGATTCCAGGTTCCAGGACTTCAAAGGGAAATTCCACACTTGCCAGTTAGACCCCTATAAAGTTGAGGTTGCTTATGATAATGGTGTTGTTAACTTATGCATTGTGGATTTAGAACGTATGGCTCTCCTTGTTAACGAGCATAGTTGTAAGTTGTATAAGAAGCCCCTCCTGAAAGAGACTTTTTCTTCTAATTTGGTGAAGGAACTCCATATTCTTCCTACCACCTATAAAAGTTCCAGCAATGAAAACATTTGGTCATTGTTAGCCAGCTATATTATAGCGGGTATTAGCTAATGAAATAACCCCAGATGTGAAACTCAGTTTTCCAACACTTCTAGGTGGTGTTAGGTTGAAAAGTGTGAGAGTGGCAATCTAATATTGTTACCAATTTTATTTTATTTTTTTAAAAATCGAAACAATAAAAAGAGAAAAAATAAATAAATAAATAAAAAGAAAAATCCCCCTAATTCATCAAGGTGGGATTTTTCCCCTTGATTCATCTATATGGAGTACCATTTTGATTCTTGTTTGGTTGTGGTTCCCTTCCTATCTTTTTATTTACAAGAGGATTGTTGGTGACAGGAAGCTCCTTCTCACCCTATGGTAGCTCTTCCTCTGGTGCCTTCTCAACAACTTTCTTTGGTGTCTCTCTAGACTCGACCCCTTCTATTGGTTGAGTATAATGGACATAACTATAGGAATCTTTTACCGACCCCACATTTTGACGACTACCCTACCTTTATGGGGTCCACATCACAGTTCCACATTCCTCACCTTTGGTGATCCATATTCGCCTCTGGGTTCCACATCAGTAGGGGAGAGGACCCGGTAGTTGAGCACCCTAACTTTGCGCTTCTCAAAATCCTACGTGGAAAGTTCAAATCACTCCCATTTTTTATAGTAGCTTACTTGGCAAGTCCCCTGGTTATAACTAAGGTTTCAGGGCCACGTCATCAAATATGATGCCACATCAACATGCTTTTTGCCAAGGTGTCCAAAACAGCCCAAAAAAAAAGTGAGACCAATCGTAGTGCATTAGGGACCCCCATACTTGAGCAGCTGATGTGGCATCACACAATTGGTTGTTTTTTAGAATAAGGGACACATTTCATTCAATTATGGGTAGTCATCATTAGTAAAAACAACTTTAAAGTCACAACTATTGATACAATGTTGTCAAAAATATTGGATATTAAATCAAGAAGTGTGGGTATTAAGTGAACAACTTCTATCACAACCATTGGAACGTGTTCAAGTATTGGGTCCTCTCCCCTATTTGTTTGCCTTTGGTATTGATGATTTTCTTGACATAGCTCACTGACGTCAGTGTCCACCTTAACTTGTTTAGTAATGATGGTGATGTTTTTCAATCAGTTGACATCTTTGCTTCCACGTTGTTATCACTTGCTACCACATCATGTGATCATGACGAACCGGTATGCTTTCACATCCTTTACTCTAGATCTCTTATCCGCATGCAACAAATGACAATATCAAGGTTTGTTTTGATTTTCCTTTGTGTTCATTTATAGTTTTTATTTTCTTTAAGGAATGGTGGCATTCTCAGTGGATATGTCTTGCCTTAGCTGGGGGGAGTACAATTCATTGACTTGTTTCATAGTCACTTTTACTGATTTTGTATCTCCTCCACCATACTTTGCTATTACTCCCTTAAACTTTCCATAATTTAACCAATTATTCCACCATTTCAAATCCCTTTCACCTCAAGATTTTTCTATTTACCGTGATGGGAAACCATTATATTTTTCTAATTAGTACTTTAAACAAAATTTGTTGTTCCATTCCATGAAAGATTTGAAAGTGAAAAAAGAGGCTTATGTGTAATTTAAGAAAGCCAAGTGGGGTGTATACTTCAAGAAATTATGCAGGTTTAATGAAGATCTTATAGAGGAGTTTGCGAAGAATTTTAACAAATGCCAGGTCACTATCAAAGGCTTACAGTTTCTTGTCACAGTTGATACCGTCGCGGAGGTTATTGGGTTTCTAAAAATAGGTGGGTATTTTCCAAAAATGTACCAAAGAACCACATATCTATAAAATAAAATTTTATGGAGAGGAGAATCAATTGAAGTGATCCAAGGGTAGGGGACGAAGCTAGAATCTCTTCCCAAACCCTAGAAAGATGTCACCAAGTTTATTATCCTGTACATTAATTGCAAAGGAAGGTATGTTTATGTTTTTGCCCAACACTTCAGGTTAATGTTGCATCTTTGAAGGGGTTCAAAAGTAAATTTGCCTTCTTTTCTTTAACATTATTTGCAACAAATGAGCACAAGTGTTCAAAAGGGTAAGCCTAACTCTCTGGCTTGTTGCGGATTAATAAAGTTGTTGGTAAAAAGAGAATTGCATAGGCTTTCTCCCCCCAAGAGACTAGGATTATTTTGTGGACCAAGATAATGAGACTAGTTCTGACAAGTCCTAGGAAGAGGAATCCTCGTATGAGCCATTGTATGAAGAGAATACCTCTTCTCAAGAATCCTTGTCTGAGCCTGAAAATGAAGAGATTGAATCTGATGAGAATATTAAGCCACCTTAGAAAACACCTTCAAAGGGTAAGAGTCCTAAGAAAATTGCTAAAACCCCCACACCTTTAAAAGATAAGGTTTTAGCTACTGGAAGAATAACTAGGAGTGCTAGTTCTACACCCCAAAGGACCCTTCTCCAATGACAACTAAGGGTGTCAAAACAACAGTAAAAGGTGTAGCTACTTAAGGTAGTGGCTCAAAGACGACCAAAAGGAAACTAAAAAAAACCCTACTAGTGAAACGCTCACTAAGGAAAAAGTGAGTATTATGCAAACTAAAAATATTATTTTTATTGTTTCGAAGATAAATTAGAGGGCCTAGCACAAATAGTTATCAATTTAGTAGAGCAAGGTGTTGAGGATGAACTGCAAGTATTGTTTGAGGTAATTAAGCGAATGGGTAAAGCTGCTAGGAATATAGAAATAAAAGGAAAATTAGAGGAAGGGGGTTTGATGAAAAAGATATTGATAAGGGCAAAGATAGTCAAGCCCCTGAAGTGAGAACCCAAGTGGAAACTCTAAGGGAATGTGGTGGAATTATCCTCATAGAAAATACACCTTTAGAAAACATACAAAAAAATTTCCTCTAGATAACATCGTTGTTGAAGAACCTTGTTCACCTCTTCCTATGACATCAATGTCACTTGATGATCCCAGCTTAAAAGATGATCCTTGAATGAATGAGGAAAGAAAACTCGATATAGGGATGGAGGATAATGTTACTTAGCGTCATCAAGAGACTAGAGGAAGTCTAGTCGTTTTTCCTCAAGAAGAAACATAATTAAACACCATAATTGACAAAATGAATACAGAAGAAAATGTTATTTCTAGATAGGAACAGGGTTTGATCGATGAACAAGATGTAGATGACTTTCTTGAGCATGAACAAGAGACACCCTTGGATGGACAAGAGTCGCGGTTAAAAATTGAGGAAATGTGGATTTTTAGGGATTTAATGGGTTAAAGTACAAAAGAGGAAAATAATGTTCTTCGTAATCAGCTTCAACTTTCTCAACAAGAAAATCAGACTCGTACAGAGGAGATTGCACAACTCAGAGCCAAACTGGACCAAGTAACTACTTATACAAAACTTAATATGCCTCCCAAAGAACATGAGCAAAAATATAGGAATCGAAGCAACTCTAGTTTAAGGAATCAACTAGCATTGTGTAAAGGCTATCATATCTAATTGGTTTTTTGCTCTTTCTTTGTTTTGCATAAGGACATGGAAAACCTTTAGTCGTGGGGAAATGATGAGTGCAAAACTTCTTTTTTATTTCTACCTTTTTGATATCTTTTACCTTCATGCCTATCAACTTCCTATCATCATTTGTTAAGCAAATAGGAATAATTGATGAATCATATAGGGAAATTAAAACAATTATTTGATACTAAATTTTTTTTGTTTATTAACTTATTTTTAATTAACCTCGAGTGGCAACTAAAAGCATATCTATAGGAGTTGCATGTGTGGAAAGAGAGAGTGCAAGGAAATTGCATAGTGGTTGTTACAACAAGTTCTATTTAATATTTTGTTAGTTAGTTTTTTATATAATGGCCTACGGCCTTAAGCGACTATATTTAGCTAGTTTTGTTTATATGAAGACAAACTGTGTTGTTTGAAAACACATGGTAATTATAGTATATGGCATGAGATAAATATGTATATGTGCACACTTAGATGTTATGTAACCAATATTTTTTTGCAAATCTAAACTTCTTATTATGTAAAAGATTACTCTATATGTGTGTGGATTTGAAGTAGTTTAGAATCAACACTATCACCAGGCAACTAAGGAGGCAGGGCCCACTCCAAGGTTATCCAGTGATCTTGATATTTCAGCTCTATGGTATGTCTTTAGCTTACTTCAATTTTGGTTGTGTGATTCTAATTATAAAGACTTGTTAGTGTGATTCTTATTGAAGTTATATTGCCATTAAAAAGCTTGTTTTCAATTCATTTTGCTCATAGAATTAGTTGATTGTTATTGAACTTGTTTATTTATTTCTTAACATTTTAGAGATTAAAATATAAGCTCATAAGTCTAATTGTTAATTCACCAAATCTACAACTGTTTGTGTTACAAATCCTAGCACAATTGTGGCAGTAAGAGAGGAAATAGAACACTTGATTTAATTGCTTGTTTTATTGTTGATTTAATCTCATGTTTAAAATTTGTGTGAATAGTTTATTTAATTCCTTGATTTAGAAATGTGTGAGTAGTTGATTTAATTCCATGTTTTAGAAGTGTGATTAGTTGCATTGCATCCCCACTTAATTCACTATCTTTATCCCTTCGACAAATAGCCACAATGACTTTCACAAGTCTACGATCCTCGGATTGAAATATTTAGATACAAACTAAGGGAACCAATTCAAGCTTCTTAAAGATCAAACTTACCCCCAATTCTAATCCACGATTTTTCCCAACAATGATTTTCTCCTTTTATAACTCGATATCCTTTATTGCATAGAATTATTTATTTTTTATGATGATTATCTCCTTTCTTGAAGGTATGCATCCTTGAAAGGGGCCTTTTAATTGCTTGAAAACAAATGTCTATTACAAATAATTTCTCCTTTGGTGATTAAAAGTGTGTAATCCTTCACCAAGGATATTCTTTCTTAGAAATTGGGAAGGTGTCTAATTTTTATCTCATTTTCCTTTTAATCAAAGATGTCATCTTTGTTATCTCTCTTTAGAGATAGATATCTTTAGGAAAAGATCTTCTTCCTCCCTTTGATAGGTCGATATCCTTGAAAAGAATCCCTTCACATTTTGGCAAGATATCTCTTCCTTGCTTAAAGAAACACATCCTTCACAAGGATCTTTCTTCCTAGCTTGGAATGTATGCATTTTTTGTTGAAATCTTAAGGAATGGGCATATGAGGCCTTCATTTTTCTCGTAGTAATTCATTGATGTATCCCTAGAGTTGAGGTGTTGTATTACATAATGCTTAATGAGGCATGGCTATCAAGCTTTCTTGTTACTCATCTACTATAGTGTGGCTTTCTAATGTAATTATTGTTACCCATACCTATGTAGGTGTTGGTTATTGTTGTTGTTTGCATCTCCATAGTTGTTGATTTCCAAGTATAGTGTGACTTTATGTTGTGATTGTCTTGTTACACCACATAAATCACCCAACATAACATATGTTGTCGGTCAATATAATTTATGTCTTTTTCTATGCTTGAGTGGTGTACGTCCTTGTTCTTTCTCTAAGTCCACTTGTGCTCTTACCATAACATGTTGAGACTGATACTAGAAATAGAGACATTTTGTAATCAAGGTCTCATAAACTTGACTTGGAACCTAAAGTACTAACAATGTTTGCTTTTGTATATATTTGAATATATTTTACATGGATTGATAGGATCCTAGCTTGAGGCATTGATTATCCCTCAAACTTAGTGACATCGTATCCCTAGCTTGTTTTGTTCTCAGATGCTCTATCTCTTAATTTTTACTTTATCGTGAGTATGAGCATAAGTTCATAGTCCAACTAAAGTAGGGATTAAATGTAATGTTGTAAGCTATACTACTCTAGTTCATTTCAACGCATCGTAATCTCTCATCCACAAGTTCATTCCAATAGAAAATATTCTTCTCAAGAGAAAATCTGATTCAAGGAGGGTCAAGCTACAACAAGGCATCTTCAATTATGCTCTCATGATGAATTTTGTGATTATTCATCATGTTATTGTGTCAACGTTTGGAGAACTTATCTTAAAAGCATTACATCATCAATCAAGGGTATAATCATTTCAATGCAAGTGTCTCAATTCAAGCATTTCCTTCATATTCGATCTCTACTTTTCATCATCGTTGTTGTAGGCTTTATTCCCATCATGGAGTTTAACTTAGGCGTGCCCCTATATAGCCCAACACTATTGTGTCTTCTTGTGTGCAAATAGAAGTCCAAAATTAGGTTTCAGATCTAGTTTGGGAGTGTATGAGCTTAGTACAAATAGATATAGAAGCAATTTGGCATAGTTCATTAGAGGGACTATGGCATCTATTGGTAGTGTATCCATTTTGAGCTCAAATTTGAAACACAAGTTCCTCACTACATCCCCTTTCCAATTCTATACATCTCAGTTGATTCTCAAATTTACATTTGTTTGTGTGTTGATATTATTGTCATTTTTGCACCTTTTAGCCTAGTTTTTGGATTGTCAATTTCCAAATCATATCTAATCACACCAAAATGCATTAAAGAACAATCAATCATTGTGCCCAACTCTCACATGGGTTTGCAGTTGGGCCTATTGGTTGTCTCTTAATGTAATGGTATTGGGAAATAGTTTTTAGTTTACATGTTTATGCTAGAAGGTCTCAATTTTCCAACATTACAAGTCTTATTCAAACAATGTAATTGTATTGTGGAATGGTTTTTAGTTTACATGTTTAGGCTAGAAGATCTCAATTTTCCAGCATTACAAGTCTTATTCAAACAATCCTCAAAAACATGACAAGAAATCTTAATTAACAATGGAAATAAACTCCACATGCACAATAGATGCTACTAGCCAACCTTGACCCAAAATGCATCATATACTTTCTTTTGTAATGAAATGACCATAAAATTTAGCAAAAACAATTGGGTTTCAATAATTACATCTTGTCCCATTAAAACTCCGAGTATCGTAATAACTTGTTAAGTAGTTGAAAAGATGGGAGCCAAATAGTTAACTTGTCAAGAGTTATCCAAGTATCTTCTAGAAGTATGTTCATGCCAAACCTACCATTTACAATTTTATTAATGAGATACTTCCAAGAATCTCCATTTTCACCACTATTGGTTTCTTTTCCATGCTAACTGTTAGTAACATTGAATCAATCACTTGATCTCCCAATAGAAAAGATTTCATTTTTGGATCTATAGTATCACTAGATTCCAATTGAGCCATAGCGTGCACCATCTCATTCTCTCTCAATACAATAGTATTTCAAATTTGAGGAACACTTTGGTAATAAACCCTTTACTTTAATTGGTGACAAAGCTTGAAGTACTTGCCTTGTAATATTTTTCTTGGATTGTAATTGATTTGTTATTGTACTTTCAGTTGCATTTGTGTGGCAATGTTCATTATCCATAGTATTGTCCACTTCAACCCTTGCTTCATGAAGCCTTTCTTTTTTCTATATGTTGATATGGGCATATAGCCTTCTGTGCTTGGGCACGAGTAATGGCCAATACTTCAGTCCACCTATCAATATCAGTTAGGTCGATGCTAGCCTTTTTCTTGAAATTTGGTGTCTCTAGGTCCACATTATTTGCACAATAAATATACTTTGTCTTGATTGTTATGGAAATCTCCTACAAAGTGTCCCTATCGCTAAATTGTCAACATTGTAGGATAGGGAATCCTCTAGTGTCATATGAATTAGATTTTGCCTCCCTATTTCATTTCAATAACCACCTAGAAGTACATTATGTGGCTCTGATTGAGTGGGTTTTTCTCCCTAAGTACTTTGTGTACTCCTAGTCTTAAAATTGTATCTCACAAAATATTTTTGTGGGACAAGTAACTTTTATGTTCCACTCAATACACCATAATTCATGAGTTTTTGTGTTGGTTTCTTTCTTTGCTTTCAATTCTTTCATCATTCAGAGCATGTCCATATGGAGTGCTTGTACCATTCTTGATCCATTGTTACTATTGTCATCCAAACTTCCTTCTTCCTTTTTTCCCTCCCTATGCAAGGATATTTTGTCTTCACTTCCTTCTTCCTTTTTTTTCTCCCTGTGCAAGGATATTTTGTCTTCACTTTCTATGTCCGATTCGGGAGAATGTCTTTCAAGACCCATCAAAGTTTAATTTTACATACGATTGCTCCAAACAATACCATTTATGATTCTTTTTGGTGGCTTTGAAGAGTAGACCTTGATGGCACCATGAAGAGGGGGTAGAGGGGTGGTTAAATAGAGAGTAGAATTAGAAGTATTTTTTAAGGTTATGTAACACCTCTCTCCAGATATGACAGATTACCATTGAAGGAATAATCTTTTGGAGCCCTAATAAAGGACCGGCCAGCTTTCAAAAAGTTCAAAAAGAGAGCTGAGATAAGCACAATTCCAACTGAATCTATTCCAGACCCACGACCAACAATTAACCGCAAATTGACATTGAAGAAGCTAATCAATGGATTCCAATTCATCACGAAAGGAGCATTTTATATCTACAGTAATTCTAAGTTTCAAACGTTAGAATCTAGTCAAGACTTTATTCTGAACTACAAGCCAGGTAAAGGCACCAGCCTTACATAAGCATGCAATATCCCCACAAAGGGTAGAGAACTGGGAAATATTCTAATTAATCACCCTCCTGCAACCAGAACCAGACTTTACGACTTGACTGAATAACTCTAAAAACTACATCCATATCAACTCATCTTCTTTAATATTTTGTAATCTAGAATTTGCTGAAAGATTTTTTTTTGCTACTTCAATAAAGAAAAATGAGAGAAGCTTTTCCACTTAACCATTAAAGTATAGTTTTGATTTGAAATCCTCAAAGTGGTTCTCAAACTCTAGAACCCATTCTAACATTAAAAATTCCTTCGCTTCATTTCTATCTAACATTTCATATCCATTCCAAGAATCAGGCCAAATAGAGCAGTTTTCCCCTTTCTCGCAATCCAAGATAAATTGATCAAGCTCCAATAACTGACTAACAAAATCCACATGATACATCCAAAAGGAGAATTAAAGATGGTGAATATCCTACTCTTCTCATTAAAATTCTTGTATTTGGCTTGTAAACTCTTACACCATATCGAGTTCAGGGAAGAGCATAATTTCCACGCGACTTAGCTCCAAGGGCTAAATTCTGTGATTACGTGTCTTTGATACCACCACCCCCTATCAAGATTTAATCTACAAACCTTGCCTTGAGATAGACGAAGAAGCTTATTTTTCAACCCTTTGCACCCTTAATATTATTGAAAATATGTTACGTTTTCACACGATAGGCGATATGACAATAGCAAAGAAAACTGATTTTATTGGAATTATTCTACCAGTGAATGACAATGAATTGCTCTTCAAGGAAGCAAGTTTTGCGCGTATTGAAACAACATTTTACTACAAAATTATGTTTTACCGATTGCAAACAACAAGGGGATACCAAAAAACATATCTAGGACGGAATTCCTCCATGGATTCCAAAAATTTAGAGATTCTTAACACAACAAGTGGAGGAGCGTTGGAAAAATTGAAAATTTTGAAGAAAAAAAAAAGATTTTGTCTGGACTGATTGCCTGACCTAGAAACTTTACAATAAATTTCTACGACATTCTTGATAGCAGTTTCTTGAGTGAAGTCAGCCGAACCAAAAATTAAAGTATCGTCTCTTTTTGCTTCCAAATAATTGATACAAGTTTAGAGAGGGCCCAATGTGTATTGTATAAAACAAACTAGCTTCATAGGTGGTCCTGTGTCTTTATTACAAACCCAACATCAGAAATAAATTTTGCGAGGGCATGATTGACGTCAAAAAGACACTCTGAGGTTTAAATCCTGCTGAATTACAGCCATAAAAACATGATAAAGAAAGAATTAGACGTACGATCGAAATTAGATTTAAGAGCTTTAGTTAAGAGACATTGTATGTAATGTCATGTGAGAAAAAAGAACAAAATAAACTAGAGGCCACAGTCGGTCTTCATTAATTTCAATAATGAAAGATAAAGTTTCTAACATTGTCGTTATCTTTTAAATAGTTTACAAAGAGGCAAGGCATTGACAAACACCCTATGATACACTCTGGTCAAGATTTTATTTGGGCACACAGAAAACCATTGAAGTGACATTAATATTCGATATGCAACATGCTATCAGGCATAAGTTATGTGCTTTTGTGCTCGTCTATTTATTACTTCAAAAGTAATATTTAATTAACGTTCTCTTATCAAATTTCAAAATTTTCCCTATACTCGCACCTTCCAATATTTACAATGAATTATTGGGGTTGCACTCTTATGTTTCGGCGTTGGATTCAATAACTAGTGTCCTTTTAGCAGCTTTTGTATCTCAACTTCGTGAGAGGTATTAAAATATAATCCTCTTATATTTGTCTCATGATTTTACTACTCGTTAGAATATCAAAATTTATTTTAACAGTTAAAATTTTATTATTTCATTTTTAAACTACATTCTAAAAATATCATTCTTTATACCAAGGGGTATTTTCAAACAAAAAGTCAAAAGTTTAAGCCGATTCTTTATAAAATACTGAAAAGTTGCCCGTTCATAGAGCTGTACAGGTACTTCCAAAATAAACTGAATATAAAACCAAATCAGCCAGTCTTACCAAGTTAATTCAAAATTGAGCAATAACTAAACAGATGGTCTCCATCAAGAATTATGTCGTGAGCATTAATTTTCCAGTCCATGTATAACATGCAAGAGATTATTTCTGGAAACAACCTTGTGTTTTCACAGGAAATTTAGATTCAATCTCTTACTTGGATTCTGTCGATGGATAAGCAGATGTTAATAAAAAAAATCTGGGTCAATTGTGTTGGAGTTTTCTCATAAACGTTTCAGATCACACTCCATGATCCATCAATGTTTCAGATTTTGATCTCCTTATGCTCTGTTGTTTTCGTCCTGATGATGGATCACGGAGTGTGATCCGAAATGTTGATTAGACAAACTCCAACACAATCTACCCAGAAAAATTTTAATAATATTTATTGATTGCGGAAATCTGATATCATTAAGTAGATGTTGTATAACCCCAATACTACCAACCCACCACTCATTATAACTTATCCAATCAGTGAAACAAATACATGACTGGAGATGGTAAAGACAAATAATGGGCTTGAAATTCATCTTGCAAATGGTTTTGTAATTATCCTTGCCATGAAAACCAAACGAACTTCATTTTATCATCTTAAAAGATAAAGGAGGATTAAGGCCTAAGCATCAGTAACATTTAAAATAACTGCTAGAAATAAATATAACAAGTGCTGCCAGAAATAATTATAACAAGTACTAACTGCCAAATACAAAATATATGAAGAAAAATTTGCTTAACGAATAAGATATTAAGATCAGAAGAAATCAATTCAGATAATTACGTAAAAACAAATATTTAGAACATTTTATCTATGTACAAGTGTAAGGAGTCGAGGAGTTCATGAAACATGAAGTTGCTACTGGTTATACAACAAAAGGAAGTTAAAATCTTCTGAACAAAATATTTAACAATTGAAGTTATTAATAATCAAAATAGCTGTGTTTAATAAATGTGTCAACATATTTTAATAATTGGTGTTCACCCAACCTTGGCCAAAATTCACTGCCATTTTCGCAGTAACAAAAAAAAAAACTGTGTTCTAACAAAAGATGTGTCAGATTAAAGATTGAAGTCCACTTATTTCAGCATCTCACAGCAACTGAAATACTCTGACAAACACACATCTTTTCAACCTACCAGACTAATGCGATGAAAAAAAAATCTAGCAAAGTTTTTCTTGGTCAAGAGTGCCACCAAATTTATCATTCTTCATCCTCATCTTCCCCATCTCCACCAGCAGCCTTCTTTGATGCTGCCTTCATGTTCTTTCGTTTAACACGACCAGGCCTCCCACCACCAAGTGGACTCGTAAGTGAGAAATCAATATGCTTTTGAGAATCCATTCTCACCATGAAAGATGCAATATTCACCACCTGCCTGCCAACCCTGCACCAAAAACAAGCATTCAATTAACAGAAAATCCTCCAATTATTCTACAACTCTTCACCTCAGATTTATTAATAGAGAGCAGATGCAACATCAGAAATGTCAACTTACCATAATAATCTCTAATACAAATTGGTCAATTATCATCACATTCAGCAGATCTGTAATTGTGAATTTAATATTACACTCCTTTCAACTCAAATGTACAATTTGAAAAATGATTCACAGGTCCAGACTATATCTACCGGGATACAAACTGATATTTTATTAGTGAAACAAAGTTGTTAATCTAGGAAATAGAGGAAGACAAAGTGGGTAATCACTCATTAAGACACGTGTAATTAGCTGACTAATCAGATCCATATTGCATTTGTGAACTTAAATTGCATTTGTTAACTTAAATTGCATGTGCACAACTCCTCTATTATTAAGGCACACAAAAAGCATAATCTAGAGACAAGGGCCCCTAAGAGATCCATGCTAAGCCAGACCCTGCCCACACACTCATCCCTGCAATGTCGGACATGATACACAGCTGGGTGCGTGCAAGAAGTAAAGCCTACATTAAGGTGAAGTTTTGGCCATTAAAAAAACACCAACAATAGTGGGTACCCATTAATGCTTCGGGATCCAAGAAAAAATAAAACAGATATCCATTTTATTCTGGGATTGCAAAAATAGGGTTACCCATTTTATAAATTTATAATACCAACCCACAATATGCAAGTACAAGGTCATGTCAATGTCGAGAGAAAAGATAACTTTAGACATATCAAGAACATATGAACTGACTATAGATAACAATGTCTATTTTTGAAATATGTAATTTTTTTTCGATTGGATAATTTTTTCTACTTTTCAATTAATTTCTTATGGAACTGGTCATAAACTGAAACTATTAGAGTTTGCATATTTCAAATAATTTTTAATTTCTTGTGTTTCTTGTAAAAATTTATACGACATCAATCCCAACAATTCTTTCCATAATGAAAAAACCCAAGTTACCGGATTCTTCAATTTCGGCCTGGATTCCGGCACGGGTGCGAGTCTGGGCCTGATTCTGGTCTGATTACTCTTGGAAGCCGCCGAGGTCCTTCCCAGGCGGACAGATTCCCTGTGGGTTCTGAATCCATCCGCCTAGGAAGGACCCCGATAATCTGCAGAACCCATGGGAAGGACCCAGGCGGCTTCCAAGAGGAATTGGACCAGAATCAGGCACAGATTCTTTACCCATGCCAGAATCCAGGCCAAAATTGAAGAATCCAGTAACTGAGGTTTTTTCATTATGGAGAATTGTGTGTAGATTGATGTCATATAATTTTTACAAGAAACACAAGAAATTTAAAAAAAAAATGCAAATTTTAATAGTTTCAAGAAATTAATTGAAAAGTAGAAAAAAAATATACAATTTAAAAAACTTTACATATTTGCAAACTAGACACTGTAATCTATAATCAATTCTAATTTTGTGAAAATATTCTGATCAAAATGTCAAATGTTATTGACGTATGTCTAAAGTCATCTTTTCTTTTGACATTGGCATGACCTTGTTTGCAGGTCCAGCTACCTAAGCATATTGTGGATCTGCATTATAAATTTATAAAATGGTTCCTTCCCAGGCAGATTCTAAAGGAATCCACAGGGACCCACGGGAGCCCACAGTTATGGGTACTCTAAAACAGCCCCGCATTTTTCTTCAAAGGTGAACACTACAGAGGACTGAGACACACATCAAAGACTTCTAACTTCTTATTATTAATTTATTATTATACGACATATTTGAAGTTTTCATTGTTCAACCAATGATGAATGAACATGTATAAAATCTATAATGTATATATTAATTTAATGACATCAATATATATACAGGAACTGGAATCCAAGCAAAATATATTTTGCCAAATCCACATACCGGAACCTGAATCTGAATCCAAATCAGGATCGGTAACCTTTTATTTGGGTCTCAAAATATAGTGATTGTACACATCCAAACAGTGGTTTTAATACATGCCTATTACAATAAATTATATATCTGAAAATTAGACTCGAAACACTATATTTTATATTACTGAACTTTTTTAAAATTCAATGTGAGGTGCTTCAAATTTTTAGACCAATTGTGACAATTTCTAAAAATCAGGAAAAACACTTCCACATTTTGCAATTTTTGTGACTTTACTTCTTGCACCTACACACCTCCTTATCATTCTGTATTGCATCGACACACACAAACTGCATCATCACCAAACCTGCTCCAACCTCACAGCTCCACACCAGGTGATTGGCACTGTTTTGTGCCACTCCACATTCAATATATACCTCAATTGAACGAACATAATTTGGTGGACAACACTCGGACATTTTGTGTTTAATATACCACACTGTTGCCCCATCTCAGAGCACACTTCCATGACCTTTGCCACCTAATACACATGTCAGCACAAACTCACCTAGAGGAAGGCAAATTGTGAACGATTACTTGAGCCTTGGCTGTTTTGTAACCAACTCCACATAACTGAATGTCTTGTCATGTGATATTAACATCTATAGCCTATGTCACAAGGTTTGAATTCAAGTTCATGTTCGACAAAAACAAAATTCAGATGAATATGGCGAGGAAAAAAAATTGAAAAAAAAATCATGATTAGATTCACCTAATACAAATTTGATTTTAAAAAATAAATATAAATATAGTATATTCGCAAAATAATTTAACATTGATAAATAGATTTGTAGAATTGGGTTGGTTCATATAGTGTAAAATTAGAAACTAATATAGATCATCACACATAACATGTATTAAGTATATAATAAGCAAACTTGCCATATAAATTAAATTAAATAATATTAACTTTCAAACTATAAAATATCATATTAATGAAACTTCAGATATAACATTTTGAACATATTAAAATTATCAATAAATACAAAATATTGAACTTCAATATAATTGTATTGAACTCCAACCAGAACTACAACAATATAGTGGAGTGGTTCCTCTCCCTCGGGGCTTGCACCACCAGATAGACATATAGGCTACCAGACATGGTTTACGGATCACCCCAATTTAAAAAGATATGCTAGAGCTAGAGGTTATTGAATTACCAGGCAGAGTAAACCAATCTATTGAATCAACCAAGGGAATAAACCAATCCAGCAGGGTGTCCTATGGGGGCTTTACGGATAGAGTAGATCAAACAAATATTCAAAGGCAGTTGGTCATATTAAAATATTGAAGTTTGAAAGTACAGTATCCATCTTGAACCGTAAAAAAGGACACAAAAAACTTCCCTACCAAACACTAAAATAACAGAAAAAAAAACCCTTAAAAAAATTCTGAAATATTTTTTATTAAAAACTGTGCCTTTTTATCTGTACAAGTATGAGAAATTTCATAAAATTTTTAGCAATTCTTCAAACCCACCAAAGTTCAAACTTATTTTTTGAAATTTGACGAACCCTATGACTTAGACCTTAGTTACCGATGCGTGCCAGAATGGGTGGGATGCGGATGCGGATGCGGTTGCCAGCGCAGATGCCCTGTGGGTGCCACCCGGAAGTGCATCCCAGGCGCCCGGATGCTTCATCACAGCGCCTGGGATGTGCTTCCGGGTGGCACCCACAGGGCATCCGGGCGCATCCAAACAAGGATGTCCAAAACTCTCTCTGGATTTATATGACTGGAAGCTGTAATACTGTTTTCGAGATTCCAGAGGCAATATGGTAGACATTCCGATTCATCATCTATTGGCAATATCAAAGTGTGATTCTTGTGTAGATAGAAATCTGTGTTCAGGACATTTCTTTTAATTTTGGCAACATTGTAAAAAAAGAAAATCCTTCGTATCTGGATTTGAATCCACTATAAGAATGCCGGAACCATCTTCATTGTCATCGTCAACAGCCTTTACCATTTCCTCCAAAATCACAAGAACTTTATCGCCACAGAGTGTTACATGCGCAATGGATATTTTGTCTGAGCTGAAGGACAATTTTCATAATTTGGTAACATGGCCGCTGTGCTTTGAAATTAGTTTCAGAGGAACAATGTTCAAACCATACTTCTATTTCCATTTCTTAATATTTTGTGGCTTGAACATCACCATTTCTGTATTTCCTGGATTACCAAATATGAAGTCTGTAGGATATTCAGCTTTATTTTCTACTATGTGTAGCTCTTTATAGTTTTGTAATTCAAAAAATTTGAATAACATTTCATGATGATTATAAATCATGCCTAAACAATTTGGCACATCGAAGTCAGACCATGAAACATCGTCCTCGTTCTCAAATAGTATTTTCCATTCGTTGTTGTTTCTTTCCAGAATATCTTTCACCTTCTTGCATTTCTTTGAAGTTTGCATATATAATATATACAGTATATATATATATAAACGCATCCGCATCCCCCCCAAAAAAAAATTCACGCATCCGTGCACCCGCATCCACACCTGAATCGGCATCTTAGACAATATACTATGCATGTGGTACTTAAAATGCTAGTTATGAAAAGATGTGTAACAATATAAGACATATAGATGTAAAACAGTAACTGTAAAATAGTAAATTAGAATAACTAAATAATAAAATACTTGAACATGTAACATGGAACATGGAACATTGAACAATAAAATTTTAAATAGTCGAATCAGCAAATGGAAGAGTTCTATTATATAATAGATATCAAAAGTATGAGTATCTCATCATAAAGATGATTACATTGGGTAGCATGATATGAACATCAAAACAAGTACAAACTACAAAATCAAAATGCCAAGGCACAAAATGTAGTGAAACAAAAAATGAATAGAAATGATGCTTGATAGTGTTTTGAAGGAATATAACACAAGAGATATGCCCCACATACCCCTAGGGTTAGAATAGAACCCATGAATCACACTTTCCATGAACAGTTGTGTAAGTTTGTTTTGGTTTTCTTTGACGATATTTTGATATACAGCAAGATGTGGGATGAACACTTGAAACATTTGGATGTAGTCTTGGGTATCAAGGAGACACAATCACTGTTTGCTAAGGCCTCCAAATGTGAATTTGGGATGACACTGATTCTCTACCTAGGACAAGTGATTGGAGTTGATGGTGTTAAAGTGCACCAAGAGAAAATCCAAACAATTCTAGATTGGTCACCTCCGAAGAACATATCTGAATTGAGAGGATTCTTGGGTTTGTGTTGTTACTACAGGAGGTTGGTGCAAGGCTTCTCATAATTGGCATCACCCTTGACTGATCTTACTAGGAAGGGTTTGTTCCAATGGCCTAGTGAGGCACAAGTTACATTTGACAAACTCAAGGAAGTCATGAGCACATGCCTAGTTTTAGCACTACCAGACTTCACACAACCATTTGTTGTTGAATGTGATGCCTTGAGACAGGGGATTGGTGCAGTTATGATGCAAAATAAACACCCTATTGCATTCAAGAGCAGGAAACTTAGAGATCCAGAGAGACTGTACTCCAGATATGATAAGGAGATGTTAGCGATTATGCATGCGCTAGCCAAATTCAAACAATATCTGGTGGGATCCAAATTTGTGGTCTAAATATATCACAACAGCCTCAAATACTTTCTGTAGCAAGACCTAAATGAGCAGCAACAAAAGTGGGTAAGCAAGATTCATAAAACCATTGTTAGTGATCGAGACAACAGGTTCATCGGTATGTTTTGGTAGGAATTGTTCCGACTAACAAGTACAAAATCAACTCCAAACACTAACTACCATCCTCAAACAGATGGGCAGAGAGGAATTGTAAACAAATGGATAGAGGGCTACCTTAGAAATTATGTTTCAAAATAGCAACATGCTTGGGTTTGATGGCTACACTTAAGTGAGTATTGTTACAATACCGCCTTCCATATGTCAATTGGTATGTCTCCATGCAGGGCTTTGTACGGATATGACGCCTTGTCATTCATAGACTTGGCATTTAATGGCAGTAAGGTTCCTTGTGCAAAGGAGACAGTTTAGAGATATCAAGATATTCTCAAGGCATTGAAAGATAACATCCAACAGATACAAAATCAACAAAAAATGTATGCAAACACGCATAGAGTTGAGAGAACATTTCGAGTTAGGGACTTGGTTTTTTTGTGTCTACAACCATACAAGCAATCTTCATTAAAAGGTAGTGGTGCGGAAAAACTGAAGCCACGATTTTGAGTCCTTAAAAATCCCTAGGAAGATTGGTGAGGTTGCATATGAATTGGATATTCCTGAAGGAAGCAAAGTTCATAACATTTTCCATGTTTCTTCCCTGAAGAGAGCATTGGGTCAACATAGTTGCATCTCCAGAGCAGCCTCCGTTGGATGAAGAGATATTGGCTTAGATACCGATGCACCCTGTTTTCGCTCTGATGCGGATGCGGGTGCGCACGGATGCTGATGCTGGAACGGGTGCTGCCTGGGTGCTGTCCGGAAGCGCATCCCAGGCGCCCGGATGCCTGTGGATGCTTCTCAGAAGCATCCACAGGCATCCGGAAGCATCCACAGGCATCCGAGCGCCTAGGATGTGCTTCCGGATGGCACCTATAGGGCATCCGGGCTAAAAACACCCAGAAAAATGTAAAAAAAGCATTTTTCATTGGTTTTTTTAAATTTTTGCCACTTAAACAACAATTAAACATGTGTAGAATAGATTATTTTAATCTATTTTTCCCTTCTAAACCCTAAAACGACCCTAAAAGAGGTCTTCCAAACATTCCTTATCAATTT
>MU224875.1:2542694-2555035 GCA_018584345.1 Thuja plicata | reverse complement strand
TGTGTTTTCCAACAACAACCTTATGTGGCCCATATTGTTCACGAAATACCAGATTCAATAGAAATACCCATCATGTTATAGTATGCCAAGATGCCAGTTAATGTGTTTGAGAAACCATATAATTTTTCATAAAGCTTTCTAATTTATGATCTAATGTGATTGACAAGTATTCAGAAGAAAAAAATCAGTTACAGCATTTGGTTGAACCATGGATTCGATTGACCAATCCACAATAGATGCGCTTTACCCAAATTAATGTCATTGGATTACATAACTACATGAGTTCGCCAAAAAATATTCTAAAAATTTATGCATCTAAAGTACTATACACTTACCTTGACAATGTCAACATTCTTTTACATTTTCCACTTGCACACCTATCGGCGATTCCCTTGCACCTCCACTTGGTGCAAGTGCTAGTTTAGTGATTTTTAACAATTTGAGTAAGCATATATCTAAATCACAAATTGATTCAGTCTTACAATTGGCCAGATCCACTCAAAGATTGAACCTAGCAACCTAGAAGTGCCTCTCGATTTGAACATTAGTTTATGTAATAAATTTAAAAATGTTATTTGTTTACTTTTCAATTTAATCATATTGTGAATAGAAATGTATGAATTTATTTTATAAAAATTTATTAGATTTTCAAATCAATAGATTGAATGTATGTTGAATCTGAATTTGATTGTGTGAGAATTTTTTGCATCAACATTTCAGAGCACTTTGTGATCCATTATCTAGGTTCGCATCATTTTGTCTCCTTATGCTCTCTATATCATCCTCAGGATGGATCGTGGAGTATGATCTGAAATGTTGATGCAAAAAACTCTCACACAATTGAATCTAGAAGTAACATACATATACCTTGTGGAATGTGGAAATATACTCACTCTTATCAATAGATTGATTAAATTCATCTTACAAATTTCAAATATATTGATGATGAAGTCTTGTTGACATGAGAAAAAATTTAAATATTCAATGTATTAATGATGAAGTCTTGTTGACATGAGAATAATTTTCAAATATTCAATGTATTTGTATACATACGAAGATATAGGCAAATTTTCTATTGAAAATTTGCAAAAAAAAAGAAGCAAAGACAATTGAACTAATAACATTTAACATTGAAAATGTGATATCAAAGTCTTGTATGTATTTGTCTTGAGCACTTGTGATACCAAAGTCTTCTCTATATTTATAGTGAATAAATTTTGGTTTTAGTTCTATTAATTACAAACTCTACTAAATAAACTTAAATTTGTATTATCTATCCTAAATCAATGTGTTTGTCATGTGATAAAGATGTTCTGTCAACTAGCATATATATCTTAAATTTTAATCTATATATAATATATATTGAGATAGATTGAGGTGTTGAATTTGTTCAAAACAAGTGGCAAAACCACTGCTTCCATTGGGAATTGCTAATCTCCTGTCCTCTAATTATTACTGCATTCCTTCTTGCCCCCCCCCCCTCTCTCTAATATCTAGGATGCCTCAATATATCTCAATATATATATTTATGATTAATATCCTAGTGTACAGTTGTGGTGCAACACGTAAGACATTAAATGGATTAGGGATAGGGCTAGGGTTGGGATTGGGATTGGGGTTGGGGTTGGGGTCGAGGTTAAAATTATGGTTAGGGTTATGATGTATAAAAATAGAATTAGGGTTGGGGCTAGTATTATGGTTAGGTTAAGGGTAAAGGTCAAGCTCGGAGTTAGTACTATGGTTACGATTAGAGTTTATGTCATGGTTAGTGTTAGGATTTGGGTTGTGAATGGGGTTAGAGTTAGGATTATGATTATGGTTAGGGTTTAGGATAATGGATAGAAGTATGGTTAGAGTTAGGGTTTACATCATGTTAGGGTTAGGGTTAGAGTTAAGGGTCAAGGTTTGGGGTAGGGTTAGAATTATTATTAGGGTTAAGGTTTAGGATTAGGGTAAGGATTATAGTTAGGACTATGGTTTAGGATTATGATTTGGATTTTGGTTAGGGTTAGGGTTTGCATCATGGTTAAGGTAGAGGTTAGGGTTTGGGTTATGTAATAGGGTTAGGGTTAGGATTATGGTTAGGGTTGGGTTATGATTTAGATTATGGTTATGGTTATGTTTACATAATGATTAGGATTAGGGTTTGTCTTATGGATGGGGTTAGTGTTTGAATCATGGTTAGAGTTAGGATTCAAGGTTATGATTATGGTTACCATTAGGGTTTATATCATGGTTAGGGCTGGAGTGATTTTTTAATTTATACTTAGAGATAGGGTTATAGTTAGGGTAAAGGTTTAGGGTTTAGGGTTTAGGGTTAGGTTTGGGGTTATGGTCAGGTTAGTGTATACATTATAGTTAGGGTTAGTGTTAGGTTTTGGATATGGTTAGGGCAAGGCTTAAAATTATTGCTAGTGATAGGGTGTAGGTTGGAAGTATGATTAGGGTTAGAGTTAGAATTATGATTACGCTTATGATTAGGGTTACGATTTAGATTACGCTTTGGTTAGGGTTAGGGGTTAGCTTTAGATTTTGGATTTAAGTGATACAATTAGGCTTGAGGCCATTCTTAGTTTAGAAAAATAGTTAAGATTCAGATTAAGGTTAGGGTTTGCGTTTGGGTTATGGTTAGTGTCAGAGTTAGGATTATGGTTAAGGTTTAGGGTTATTGTTTGATTCATGGTTAGGGTTAGATTTTACATAATGTTTAAGATTAAGGATAGGTTTAGGATTATGATTAAGTTTTAGGGTTATAGTAGGGTAAAAGCACAATAATTTGTCATCCTTTTATAAAGGAAAAGGTTAACAACACCAAAACTGTAAAACTTCAAGGGCATAAAAGTCACATTTCTGTTGAGAATTTGAAGTTGATGTGAACTGATGAAATGTGTGAAATAGGATGAATTTTATGCCTATAATTTTAAAGAAAAAAATGGACAAAAATTTATATGTTTTTTGAAAATTTTAGGTCTATTTTTAGTTTCCTAAAAAATACTGCAAATCAGGGGGTTTACCTCCCGCCAAATCACTATAAGAAAAACATTTTTTTCCTCCAATTTTAGAATACATTTTAGATGACATGTATAGCTAGTGCAGAAAAAAAGAAAGAAGTGTTTTCGATCTATAGTTTTCCCTTTATAAGTATTTAAAGTCAAACTTACCTGAAATCAATAGTTTTTGTCTCCCGCCACTTTTCCCCTATCAAAACTATACCCAAATCCAAATAAATTGTATATTTTTGAAGAGGACTCTCTTCTCTAGTGTTGTATATGATTTTAAAATTTTTTTGAATTGATTTAGCATTTTTTTTAATTTTATGAATCAACGACTTCTTCGAACTTAATATACCTACATGTAGTTTTTAGCAAATTTGTTCAATGTTTTGTAATTGAAACAATATAAAATTTCTATGTACATAATCGTAGTTCCAAGATCTAGAAAAGGGTACTTTTACTTTTTTGACATTTTATATTTTGAGTAGAGAACAGAACAACATAAGTGTAAACTTCTAGCTTTTTATGTTTTGGGGGGTTTGGCAGCCAACATGGCATGTCACCTAGGCAGACTCGGCCCAGTCCTACTGGGTTGAGTCCCCTTAGCCCCTCAATGTGCAAATGAGGGGCTTAAAGGTTATTTTTGTATTAAAAAATATCCCAAGGACTGGGTCGAGTCCCACTCGGCCCAGTCTACTCAGTCACGTAGGCGCCTACGTGGACTCGGTCATATTAGACTTGGCCGAGTTTGACTGGGCCAAGTCCCACTCGGCCAAGTCAGTCGAGTTAGCCTTAAAGGCGACACTCAATTGTGCTTTTACCCAATTAGGATTATGGTTATTGTTAGGGTTTACATAATGGTTAAGGTTAGGGTTCGGGTATGGTTAGGGTTTAAGGTTATGATATGGATTATGGTTAGGGTTAGGGTTAGGGTTCAAATTTTTGTTAGGTTTAGAGTTTACATTATGTTTAAGATTTGGGTTTGGGTTAGTGTTAGTGTCCAGGTTAGGATTATAGTTATGGTTAGAGCTAGGGTTAAGATTATAAGTATTGTTAAGGTTTAGAGTTATGGTTAGGTTTAAGGTTGTCATAATGGTTAGGGTTGGGATTATGGTCTAGATTATGGTTAGGGTTTGGTTTAGGGTTAGGGTTAGGGTTAGGGTTAGGGTTAGGGTTATGGTTAGAATTATGGTTAGAGTTAGGGTTAGTGCTATGGTTATAGTTTGGGTTTGGGTTGGGGTTAGGGTTTAGGGTCAAGGTTATGGGAAAATATTATTTTAGGGTTAGGGTTTACATCATGGTTAAGGATATACTTAGGGTTAGAGTTAGGATTTGCTATATAGTTATGGCTAGGATTAGAATAATCGTCAAGGTTAAGATTTAGGGTTATAATTAGAAAAGTAGGTAGGGTTAGGATTTAGAGTCATTCTTACATTTAAAAATAATTAGGGTTAAGGTTAGGGTTGCAGTTAGTGTTAGTGTTAGTGTTAGTGTTAAGATTATAGTTAAAGTCCAAGGTTATGGTTAGATTTAGGGTTAGGGTTAGGGTTTACATAATGGTTAGGGTTAAGGTTTACATAATGGTTAATGTTAGGTTTTGGGGTATGATTAGGGTGATGATTAGGATTGCAGTTGGGGTTGGGGTTAGGGTTTAAGGTTGGGTTTTGGATTATGTTTAGGGTTATGGTCCAAATTTTTGTTAGGGTTATGCTTTACATCATGTTTAGGGTTTGGGTTTGGGTTGTGGTTGTGGTTAGGGATAGGATTATGGTTATTATTAAGGTTTAGAGTTATGGTCAAGATTGTGGTTAGGTTTAGGGTTTTCATCATGGTTAGGATTAAGGTTAGGGTTAGGGTTAAGGTTTAGATTATGGCTAGGGTTGGGGTAAGAGTTTGGGTTGTTGTTAGGTTAGGGTTAGGATAATAGTTAGGGTTGGAGTTCAGGGTTAGGATTATGGCTAGGGTTAAGGTTTAGGTTTACACTTTTATTCATGGTTAGGGTTAAGGTTGCGGTTTGGGTTGGGGTTTGGGTTATGGTCACGGTTAGAGTAAGGATTATAGATAGGGTTGTGGTTAGAATTATGATTAGGGTTGGGATTTACATCATGGTTAGGGTTAGTGTTAGTGTTAGGCTAATGGTTAGAGTTAGAATTAGGATTATGGTTAGAGTTAGGCATAGGATTATGGTTAGGGTTTAGGGTCAGGATTATGGTTAAGGTTAGGGTTATGATTTACATCATGGTAATGGGTATAGTTAGGGTTAGGCCTAGGATTATCATTAGAGTTAAGATTTAGGGTTGTGGGTAGTGCTATAATTAGGATTAGCTTTTGGATTAGGTATATCGTTAGGTTTACTAGTGTCATTATTAGGTTGGGCTTACAATTAGATTAAGATTATAATTATAGATAGCATTAGAAATAGAATAACATTTATGATAGGTTTTAGCTCAATATTACATTTAGGGTTATTTTTTAGGTTAGAATGATAATTAGAGTTATGTTATTATTAGCATTATAGTAATAGTTATGGTTAAGGGTAAAATTAGGGTTTGAGATAGGGTGAGGGTTAGAGTTAGGGTTAGGTTTTGGATTATAATTATTATTAGGGTTGTGATTTTGGCTAGGGTTAGGGTTAGGGTTAGGGTTAGAAGTATAATTAGGGTCAGGGATAGAAATAAATTAGAGGCAAGATTTTGTTTAGGATTTCATTGGGGTTAGGGTTTAGGTTACGATTATGGTTACTTTAAGGTTTACGGTTATGGTTAGGATTTACATCGTTATTAGGATTAGGATTAGGGTTAGGTTTCTTTTTTAGGATTAGGGTCGTTGTGAAAATTTGAAACATGTATATTGTTGCTTGATTTACTTTCCATTAAGTGCATTGGTTTGAAATGTTATTGGTTTAGAGTTTATGATAAATATACATGTTATTCAAATGAAATCTTATTTTGTTATCATTCCTTACCATCATTTTTTCAAGTTTGAACATTGTGCTAAAAATTTGTGTTTATGGAGTTCGTTAAAGCTTTGTTATGTAATCTATCTCAAGGAACTTCTTGATTCATATCACCTATTATTGTATAAATTGGTGTAACACATATATAGATTTGTATGTGCAAGTAATTGATGATTTGAGGAATGAATACAATGTCACATAATTTGGAGTAGGACCAACACATTCTTCCATCTACTATCATTAGTATAATTTAATTTTTTAATTATTCAAATTTAATATATAAGTTATTAAATTATAAAAAATAGTTTAAATTAAGTATAATGTTCAATGAGGTTGAGAGTTAGGATTTGAGGTTAAGAGTTAGGATTCACTTTGTTTTAATGTACAATTAGTTTTAAGGATAAGGTTTGTTTCTTATAGGTTTAGGGTTAGGGTTTAATTAGATCTATGATTAGGGTTCAATCTTATCAAGTGTTCTAGGGTTATGATTCAATATGGTCTAGGTTTATGATTCAATTTTAGTTTTTAATATATTTTTGACAATGACATTAGTTTAAATAAAAATATTAATAAAAAATTATAAATTATTATATTTTTTATAGCCAATAGGCCAATGGCCACATTATTTTAGTAATATTCAAAACCTATTTACAACCTGTCTCACTAGGGGCATAGGTAGGAAAAATTCAGGTGGAGAAAACCTTTGATCTTGTCCCCGAAGTATAAAATGATCCTTTGGTTACATCCATTGACAAGTCTTCCCCTAACCTATACGGGAATATGTGAGGAATTGCATATCCTCATTACAAACTTTTTCTATACAAGCATGCATTACAGAGCTAGATATATTGGGAGTTTCCCATTACAAATTTGCATTTTCATTACAAAAATCAAATATAAACTTTTCTTCCTTATTCCATCTATGGTTTTGGATAGCTCCTCTCACTGTAAGGCATTCCTTATCCTACATTAGATATAAGGACACCTTCCACACCACTTGCCATCTTTTTTAGTAACTTATTGCACATATGCCTTATGCAAATTCAAGTTTTTGTCAATAACCATGATCACAAATCTATAAAATTGGATCACTATACTATATTAACACATTTTGGTAACCAACAAATTATTGTCAAATCATCAATCTAAAGACTTTATTGGTTAATAAGAATTATTAGAATTCCACATAAATACATCATTGTAGTCTATTTACCCTACAAATTTTCCTTCATCATGTAACCCAAGATTGTCAAATCCCTGCAATAATTAATAAATGATATAATCAAAGAGAAGGTTCAATTAACCCCGTTGTCTTCATACTTTAAAACATTACTGCACACCTTAATCTTGTTTGTTCAGTATCTTAAGACAACGCGTTAAAATAAACCATTAGAACAATCCATAGTAGTACTGAAACCTCCCTATCTGAGACCAACCACCAAGCTTTAGATAACTAACTAGACATATATCCTAATATTCGCAATAGAATCATCCCATATTTTCTTAAACAAAGTAGGAAAGCTCATCCATTTTCATCTCAGTAATGATAACAAAAAATTGATACTTAATACATTTCAAATTAACCATAGCAGTAAAGATCCTAGAATTAAGTACACATGTACTACTAGTAACATCAAATTCCCCTCATAATATAAACCTATGAGCCTAGATAAATTAAAATATCAAACCATACATCTTTAAAACAATCCATAGTAAGGAACATTGCTGATTGCAGAGAGTTTTGAGAAGAAATGCATCAACCCATATATGTATATATACCTATATATCTGCATGTCCATACCTAGGCTGACATAATGGGTATATATACACATATATGTGTATGTGTGTGTACATAGACAGAAAGATGGATGGATGGATATATGTATATATACCTATATATCTGCATGTCCATACCTAGGCTGACATAATGGGTATATATACACATATGTGTATGTGTGTTTACATAGACAGAAAGATGGATGGATGGATGGATAGATAGATAGATAGATAGATAGATAGATAGATAGATAGATAGATAGATGGATATATAGGTAGATAGGTAGATAGGTAGGTACGTAGAGAGATAGACAGATGGATAGACAAACAAACAGACACATAGAGAGAGAGAGAGAGAGAGAGAGAGAGAGAGAGAGAAAAACAGATGGATAGATAGATAGATAGATAGATAGATAGATAGATAGATAGATATGATGTCCAATGTGTGTAAATATAAATCCATATATATAAAACAATCCATAGTAAGGAACATTGCTGATTACAGAGAGTTTTGAGAAGAAATGCATCAACCCATATATGTATATATACCTATATATCTACATGTCCATACCTAGGCTGACATAATGGGTATATATATACATATATGTGTATGTGTGTGTACATAGACATAAAGATAGATAGATAGATAGATAGATAGATAGATAGATAGATAGATAGATGGATGGATGGATGGATGGATAGATGGATAGATGGATATATAGGTAGATAGGTAGATAGGTAGATAGGTAGGTAGGTAGACAGATAAACAGATGGATAGACAAACAAATAGACACATAGACAGGTAGAGAGAGAGAGATATGACAAACAGATAGACAGACAGATGGATAGATATATAGATAGATAGATAGATAGATAGATATGACGTCCAATGTGTGTAAATATAAATCCATATATATAACCCTACTTATATTACCAAACTGTAAATAAAATGTACCCCACACTGCTACATCCCATGTAGCTATATGTGGGTGCAAATTATAAAAATTGGGAAAAAAATTTAACTTGCTTCAATCCATAAGTAGGGCTTCACAATAATTTTTATCTCCATACAAATCTAAAAACAATTATGTTTATCATTAATTAGTTTAGTAGTTAGATTCCATAATATATAATATCTTTTTTTATATATGATTATGTGTCTACCTCATATTATTCATCTTAAATCCCAGTAATGATCAATGTGACAAAATTATTTACCCAAGATTCTAGTTAAAATATAAACAAGGTTAGCAAAAACCTACATATATAGAAAGGGCTAAGCCCTGCCTAATTATCCACCTTGGTCTTTTGCTTCTTGCAGATTGGCTACCTTTCTTCTCGCCTTCGCTTGTAGACCCTCCTCCATCTGTATGAGTCACAATTACAATTTCTACAATGTCATCTCCAATTTATACAACCTCTTCCTGCAGATATTTTTGGAACCAATTCATAAGTTCTAGACGCTTTACATGTAGCAGAAACATCAAAAATTCTAAATTATGATGCATTACTGGTTTCCTTTCCTCAAAGGCACGCCAATCCTCAGTAAAGATGATTGCTTAATGTGAGAATGGTTGAACTTTGTAGTAATTCCTAGGAAGAGGGATGGTGAGGTTATTGTCAATGTTTAACAAGGCCCTTCTTACACCTATAAGAATGTCTTTCTTGAAGACATCATTCATTTCAAAATGCAAAGATATGGCCAAGAACATGGCTAGGATATCAGGGTTATCTCTAAACCTATCATTGCTAAGAATATAGTCGTCACCCAAAATCCTTCTAACAACCCGGATTACTAGGTCATGGGGAAAGACAATCACATGTTTCAGCGTATCTATCCTAACCTCACTGTTAAATGCCATTTGCCTAGTTTGCCCACAGAGTTTTATCAGAGTATCCATAGCTGAAGAATACGCACTTGAATTCACTAATAATGAGAGCTGAGTATTTCAATGTAAGTAGGGCAGAAGGACCCATAGATGCCCTAAAATGGACAGACTTGCGACCTTGCATTCAATTACTAATTTTCCTCTATTAATTAATGGTTTTTTAATCATTAGTTAATCATCTATTTTTGCTAAATCTTATCTTCTAATGATTTAATCATTTCTCCAAAATTAATTAAATAATTAATAAACCTAAATTAATTAATCTTTATTAGTCAAGATTAAATTAAAATATTTAAACTTATTAATTATTCTTCTAATTAAATTAATTTCCTTAAATTAATTTAATTTCCCTCTTAATCCTTTTTCTTCTAATTAATTTTAAATCAAAATAGAATTCAAATATATCATTTACGAGTATTTTAGTTTCTAAAATTAAATAAATAATCAAATAAACATTTTCTCTAGTTCCAAAAAGGGAACTCATGATCAATCTTGGTGATTGCATAAATTGTTCCATCTTCTCTTTAGTTCAAAAAAGGGAACTCATAATCAACTCTAAAGTTGAATCAATCATTTCCTCTTCTCTTCAGTTAAGAGGGGAAGTTTACTGATTGCTTCTTCAGTTCTTTTTTTCTCAACCATCCATTTTCAAGTTTTTGGGATCAATATCATGTGTCCAAATCATTTCCATATTCTATAAAATCAATCATTCTCAATCATTTGGGAGGATCCAAGATCTCCAACTTTGTGCATAATTACTATGCAGGATTTTTGTATGAAGCATCAAGAAAAATCATTATCCTTAGTGAACTTACAACCCAAATATCAATCGCAAACGATCAACAGGTTCCTTAGTCTCGGTCATACGACTGAGATTCCAATTTTCATGTTTTTATGATTTATTATTATTTTTTCTTTGAATCTCGGGATTTGTGTCATACTTTGACTAATCAGACTCGTATGAGTTTCCTAGTATTATAGTACAAGTGGTAATCTTAGCTTGCATTGCAACCCCTATATAATTGTATGGTAACCTAAGGATACTCATACAAATTTCTGTCATTTTGATCTTTAAACAACATGCATTTTAATTTGGTTTTCTGACATTTGATGTTTTTGGTTTTCCTGTTTTTCACACCCTGACAGTTTTCTGTAGGACGTTTGACAAAGAATTTTATCTTGAAACTCTTGTTTGTAGGACGATCAACGAAGACTTGAAACATAAACTATTGACGATTGTGATTGCAGGTTACCTAAGACAAAATCGACCAAACATTTGCTTTTTGTTTACATTAATTGATTTATAGGAACCTCACATGCAAGACATCTTAAAAAGAACTTCTTCTTGATGTGTTTGATAGGAGAAAATAACATGGATAGCAGAGTGTTCTCTTCTTCCTCGTGAAGAATCAGAAATTTAGACTCCTAAGTTGCCAATCCTCTTTACAACTTCTAACTTTAGAGGGCCTGTCGGTTGAGGAAAAAATCTCTTGGGAATGACCCAAGTGAGGACAGGTGGACGCCAGGACTTCCATCTCACTATAATAAAAATGCTTCCTTGAGATTAAAATATCAAAAGACTTAATTGGTTTTGTCCTTGGAACATTGATGATCATTCCTTGGACATTCTTGGATGTTGTGTAGACCATAGCCACTTCAATCTTGTTTGCGAGACTACACACATCTAGGTACTCATAGGGCTATACACCTCAATTTTGCCTTGTGTAATTATATGGGAGATGATTATGAATGGATGCCCAAATTAAACACCTCTTACTAGTAACCATTAGGTTTACCTTCGAAAGTGGATAATCTAAGTGCGAGGGAGATAGTAACTCCCCCAAGACACTCATCATATCATACCCTCATTAGCGCTTGGAGTCGGCTAATACAACATCGTTATACCCATTGCATGGTTGATGATGGTCATATTCTAATTAGCTTCTGGGTGTGTACCTAACTCTGTGAGCAAGGATTTTTTTACTAAGCCAACTTCCTTAGGGTTACCGTGTGTTTGGGTCCTTCATTTTGCAAGCGTGTTTTGTTGTGTTTTAAAAAAAACAAAAACTATCAAAAAATCAAGCTAAATACTGAAAACTGTAAACTAAACATAAAAAACATAATTTCCACTTGATAACAATGATTACTTGTTGTATAGTCGAAAAATGGAAGCACTTCCATTATAGACTGCTTTAGCCTTTCGAGTAAGTGGTTTGCAGTCATTTCAAGTGCCTTGATTGGGTCCCTGACTTGGATCTGGCTTTTTCCCCTGCTCTGCCCCATTTCCACTTTTTCCAGCCTATTTCTGACACCCTGGACTGACAAAACTGGGACTTTGACCTTAGGGTCAAGCTCGACCTTGACCTTGACCTAGGTCAAGGTCAAACTCAACCTTGACTTAGGTCACAATCGATATTTTTTAGGACCAAGTTTCAAATTCCAGAATTTTAGGGTTTCCGGATGTCGGGCTTTGGAAAAAGTTAATTCCCGCTTCTGGGTCGGCTGTTTCAGTCTTCGTAACAACAAATATTTAATTATATTTAATATAGGTCCTCTTCTAGGGGTATGGGTCTAATTGGAATTTAATTCTCCTATGTAGGCCTTGTTGGAAATATTCAGGACTAACAGAGTTACTGAGAGGGGAGGGGTGAATCAGTAACACTTAAAACTTTAAAACATTTCTGCACTTTTATATTCTTTAGCCATTCATTCATCTAATCTACTGCA